>JAWDEX010000004.1:2938821-2976210 GCA_035221805.1 Trichilia hirta | reverse complement strand
TATATATATATTATGTTTTGGGATGATCAGTAGCTTTATTGGATCTTATGATATGAGTATGCACGCTCCAAAATTGTTTATTATAAATCTTATGATATGAGTATATCAAAATTGCAAATTAATATTTGTGCAAATAAATATATAAAAGAGAAGACAAACACCTTGCAAATTGCAATTTGCAAAGGGCCAGCTAGCTTCAATCAGTTCACTTTGAGATTCTTCAAATTCAATTCAATTTTCATTTTCTTTGTTAGATTTTGAGCTTGAACTTCCCTCAGATATTTAAGTAGCACCAAACTTGAATCATTAATCACATGCAAAGAAAATACTCTCATCATTCAAATGAGAACAACTAAAATTTTTCATTTTTCATATACGATGGTAAGAAATATACAGCTGCTACCTCTTTGTTCCAACGCATGAATACTTGCATGGCTGCTTTTACCTGCATAGAATTAGGAAATTAATTAAACAGAAAAAACAAAAATGGGAAAGATGAATTTCGATCAAACAATATTAATTACCTTTCTGAACTGATTTCCTCCATGGTAATAATAAAATTCTTTGGTCCAGTTTCACTATTAGGTTGATGAACAGGTTGCTCGCTTGCCATTGTTCGACAAAAGAGTATTGAATAAAAAAAGAGGGTAGGATACAACTATTAAGCCCAATTTCTTAAACAACAGACCTGGGATTAGGCCCAGTAAGTGTCTATTGAAACGTCTAGGTTAGCTTCAGTTGCCTATTAGCTATTGTGTTGCTTGTGATCATATAGTAACTAACACATAATTCACATTATCCACCCAAATCACGTTTTCCATTCACCAAAAAACTATTACTATGTGAACAAATTTCAAAAATTAATAAAAATAAGAAAGAGAAGATGTTCTTTTTTCCTTTACCACGGATATCTTAAGTTGGAACTTACTTAAATCAAACTCTAGGTTTCAAAAATCAAACTCTAGGTCATTTCAAATCCTTTATTGGATGGGGGACAATTTAGATTTATGTGTCTAAAATAAAAAAAAATAGGTCATTTTTATATTTTGAAATTTTTTTTAAAGTGAGAATTTAGATTGTATGCCATATTTCACATAACTTATAATAATATTTACATTACCCTTATTATCACTTGGTTAGCCCCATTGATAGGAATGAGTTTCAGACTGTGTGGTTAGGCGCACGGTCTGGGGTTCGATTCCTGGGATGCGCTGCAATTTAAGCGGGGGGTTGTGGCGGTGGGATGCTGCACTAGCCTCTCCCGAAAAATAGTCGAGGTGCTCGTAAACTAGCCCGGACACCTTGGTTACAAAAAAAAAAATAATAAAAAAAAAAATAAATGACCCTTATTATCCACTTATTGATTGGGTTAAAATTTAAAAATATTAATTGAATGTATTACTAAAGAAGTAGGCATCGTACATTGATTAAAAAAAGAGTGTGAAATTAAAAAGCTGCAAATAGGAAGAGAAGGATTCGGAATTAAATCATACCTACCAAAACCAACCACAGTACTCAAATTATAATCTTAGAACTTAATAAAACGCAAAAGGTCAAAAATATTTACTCTTCTTTATATTTTCTCAACCACACAAGTCGCCTGACAATCGAAATTAAAGAGAAAAAAAAGGTCATAAATTTACATTAACTTATATGCAAAAATAGATATTAAAAGACAATAAGCAATAAATAATATTATTTAAATAATTTTGATAAAATATTGTTATTGTGTACTCTAAGGACAAGGCATGCTGCATTTAAATATAACTACGATTGTTGTTGTAGTTATTTCATTGTAATATTTTTGTTATATTTCCATTTTTTATTGAGATTCTTATTTTTTTTATTGTATTTTTTACAAAATAATATAATTTATTTTAAATTTCAAATAATGTAAGATGTGAGGTGATATTTGTATATATTGAATAACAAATTCTATAAATTTTTAATTATTTATTACTTATTTTAACTCTCTAATATATTTCAAAGAAAAAAGTTTTAATAAATAAATATCAATTTATTTAAAATATATTTTTAAAAGATTTGTTTGAAGTAAACAACATTATTTATTTTATAAGTTGGGAAAATTTTTAAGAATTGAAACAAAGTGTTCTTTTAAGGAAAAAAGCAAAAGATTTAGAAATTTATAATAAAAATTTAAAAATTGTAATTAACTTTTTTATTAAAAAATTTAGAATGTACGATAGAGATAAATTTACCATGACAAAAACCATGCCTCAATTAAAAAATACTTGATAAAAAAAAAAGTAAAAAGAAATTAAATTGATGTAGCTAATTTATGTGAATATTTGGAAAAAAAACTCAAAATGGAATCGGTGTAGGAGGTTGCATCACCTCCGTTTAGATTTACCATTTGCCATCACATGTTAATACTGTAGTCTTGTTTGCATATTAACAACTCATACTAATCACTAAGAAAATATTGTACTTTATCTTCCGATCATCGGGAGCCACAGGAAGGAACACTCAGCTACAAAAAAGTGTATTGTTCTTATCATAAAAATCTTGTCATAGCCCATAGACGTCATGGAAGAAGACATCCATCAAACAATATAAGATGGATTCAGAAGCTCATGCACGATAATATGATACGTTATGATGTGCGTGATTGGATCTCAAAAATATATTATTTTACGAGAGAGAATCTTCTTTTGAAGCACTTAAGGTCAGGGTCCAACTGTCAGTTGCTGAGCTGATATTAAGCCTTTTAAACGGCCGTTATGCCTTTTATCTAAATAACGGTGCCCTTTCCGTTAAATTCCACGTAACACCTGATTCAACGTCACACAAACGCATGAACCATCTTTCGACATGTCATGTCATGTCATATCATGTCAGTCATGTCAATCATCATCTCATAATATCAACATGAATCTATGGGCCTGCATATATGCTTGACCGATGCGTGTTGTAATATCATACATGACATTGGCATGGGTGGTGTAATGTACATTGATTTTGACATTTTTATGAGTGAGCAATGACAAATACTTCATTGACTCGACGACAATTCTCGCCTATATTATATTATATTTGAAGACAATTTTTTTTTATTTTAAATTATAACAAATATTTTTTATTATATAGTAACTATTATACTTTTAATTCTTATAAAAATTAAAAAATTAAATATAATTTATAAATTTTTAATTAAATTTTATGTATTTTATATAATTTTTAATAGTATTTTTTTGTATTTTATATGTTTTTAAAATTTTTATATTTTTATAAAAATTAAAGATATAATAGTTATTATATTGAAAAAATAAAAAATTAACAAAAATATTTATTATAAATTTTAAATTTTAAAAGAAAATTATTAAGAAATATAAAACAAAGGAGTACTTCACAAATGTTTTTTTATGTTTTTATCCAGGTTAGGGTTTCCTCTAGTCCAGCTGAACATGGCGTCACTTAACGTCAAATAAGAAACTCCGTTCATTTACATCCAATATTAACACTTCGTTTCATTTATTAATGCCATGGTCATTACAAAATTGTTTGGGTGTACAGCTCTAATAAAAAATACATTAGCACAATTACTTTTAACTTTAAAATATTATATTACAATGAAGTTATCTTTTTAATTATGCAAAACGTAAGAATTTTTTCCTTACAATAAATAAAAATAATTGGAGTGAAAAAATTTTTAAATTAGACCCAAAAATTTATTGACAAATCGAATATAAAATTTTATATTTAAAAAAAATTTTAACAAGATTTTGCAGACTTAAACTAAGTGATTTTTTGTAATTTAAGCAAATCGTCTTTTTTAATGCTCATATGAGTTAGAGTTTAGAAGTGTGTATGATATAAGATAAATTATAAATGTGCAAAATGTTTCAAATTTTTTCACAAATTAATTTTTTTTTTTTAAAATTATGGTGCTTTGACTTGTATATTAAAATAAAGTTAAAAGTTAATAATATTAATTTTTAATAAATTTATATATTATATGTAGTAACTTGTAATTAAAAGGATTTTTAACAAGTTTTAAGAGATTTTAATCTAGTAATTTACTGTAATATAAATAAATTATTTTATTTAATGTTTACCTTTGTTCGGGTTTGAGAGTATGTATGACATGGCATAAAATAAAATTTGATTATGCAAAATTTTTAAAAAATTAATTTTTTTAATTTATAATGCTTTGAGTAGAGTTTTGAAGGTAAAATTAAAAAATTAATAATATCAATTTTTAATAAGATTTATTTATTAAATATAAAATTTTGTAATAAATTTTTTCTTAACTAAATTTTAAGGATACTGTCGAGTGATTTGTTGTAATATAAACAAAGTCATCTTCTTTAATTCTCATTTATGTTTGAATTTGGGAGTGAGTGTGACATAAGATAAAAATTTGGATGTGTAAAATTTAAAAAAGAATTGGTAAATTTCTTTCTTTCTTTTTTTTTTTTTATTACGTTGCTTTAACTTATTTTTAAAAATAAAACTAAAAATTTAATAATATTAATTTTTAATAAATTAATATCTCCTTAATTATTTAAGGGTATTTTAGTAAAAAAAATAAAAATTCCAATGATTAATTGTGATAGGTAAACTCTTTTATTAAGAAGGTTTTTATTTTTTGTCACTCTTTTAAGAGAATACTTTTTCAATAAAATCTCTAAAAGGTAATATAAAATGTCTCTTAATTTTAAATGTATTTTATCAGTATTTTCAAAAGGTTATATAATAAAAAAAATCATAAATTTTAGTTAAATTTATTTTAATATATATTTTGTACGAAAATATTATGTGATTAAATAATCGTATGATGACGTGATAACAACCGACAACACGAGCTATTGGTCGTTAAAAATCCACGTGGCATGAATATAGGAGTATCGTCAATTATAATTTTTTAAGATAAATGCTTGCAATGGGAAAGTGTCCCTTAATCGGATGGTTTAAATCGTTAAGATCATGTGATTTGTTTTTCGTCAAAAGAGCGGGGCAATTTTTTGCCTTGAGATCTCTGTCTGCAAGAGAATGACAAGGCCCGCTATAATTTGCTTCTTTTTTAAATTTTAAAAATTACAACAAATATTTATATATTAAATTAAATTTCTAAATTTTTGGCTCTTTTTTATGATATAATAATCATTATATTCTTAATTTTTATAAAAATTTAAAAAACTTATATAAAATTATTATTTAAAAATTATATAAAATTTAATTAATAAAATTTATATTTTAGAAAAAATAAAAGAATTTATAAATTATATTTTAAAATTTTTAAACTTTTCTTTTTAATAAAGGCAAGAGTATAAAGTTATTATATTGTAAAAAAAATAAAAAATTAACAAAATTAACTTAGTAAGAAGTACTTATCATAATACTCAAACTTTCAAGAGTTTTTTATTGTAAAATATAAAATAAAAGATAATTGTCATTTAAAAAATTTATATGTTATTTTTCTCAATTTTTTTGGTTTGCAGTGTGGCTTTCTAAGATTCGTTATCAAAAGTCAGTTTGTCTAGTAACGTTCTTTGTTTCCAAAATGCACCTTAACTAATACAAGTGAATTATATCGTTATACGTTTAGTCAATATTTTAAGTTAAAAAAATAAATAAAATAAAGTATAAAGATAAAATTTGTTAACAAATGCTATTAGTTCAATTTTTAAAATTTATATTTTTAGTAAGTTATAATTTTAAATATATTAAAATTAATCATTAATTACGATATTAAATAATAAAATTTATTATCAATATAAATATAAATTTTTTAACAAATATCATAAGAATAATCGTTAACAAAATTCTAAATATTTAAATTTTTATTAAAAAAACTAATTTAATAAGGACTAATTATTAAAATTTTATTTTATTTTTTATAATAATACCCTACTATAGTTTTCTTAAACAACAAATACCCCTATTTTATATTTCATGACAAAACTCTCCTTTAGATTTGAAAATTATGATAAATACTCTAATGTCAAATTAATTCTCTTAGTTTTTTTTTTATATTTTTTTAGATTATAATGACTATTATACCATTAATCTTTACAAAAGTATATGTAATACTAAATATTTAAATTTAAAGATATTTTTATTATTTTACTCAGTCAAAAATTAGTTTAAAATTTTATAATCGAGTGATATTTTTAGGTAAATAAAAGTTATATTAATAAATATTAGGTGTTTTAAAAGATTTTGTATAAAGTTGGTTGGGTTAGAAATTTTTTTTATTAGATATCCTTTTGTGCACCTGAGCCCCCAAGTTATATTTTTATTAATTGAGAAACTAAATTGTCAATCTATTTAATTCTACTAAAAAAGAACAAAAGTATGGTCGTATAGAGAAAAAATCAACAAAATCGAAATTCAAATAAAAAAAAAATAATATTAAAAGTATGCTGTGAATTTAGATGATATTTTTTAGGAACTAGAATGATAATTTTCAAAGAGTCTGAGTGATATTTTTTAAATATTGATATCAAGGTCAAAGTATCAATATCTGCAT
The DNA here is from genome assembly GCA_035221805.1 of Trichilia hirta. NCBI lineage: Eukaryota > Viridiplantae > Streptophyta > Magnoliopsida > Sapindales > Meliaceae > Trichilia > Trichilia hirta. Next base: position 2,969,717 of record JAWDEX010000004.1, on the reverse strand, counting down.
TAAAAGGTGCTGATACATTTAAGAAAAATATCGATACCTTCACATGAAAATCACATACGACTTATATTTTTTAAATAATTTAAAATATTTTAGTCATTTATTAAGTTATAGAACTCTGATTTATATGATTTTTAATGCGTTAGAAAAATAACTCAATTATCTACAATTTTTATGTCGATTATTTTCTTGATTAAGTCTTTTTATAATTTAAAATGATAGATTTTTGAGATTTATTTGATAACAGTGCGATTTTAAATTTTTTTTATTTTTTAGGTCATAACTTTTAATAAAAAAATTTTAATTGAATGATTTTTGAGCATTAAAAAGACAAGATAATTATTTATAATTTTTATGTTTATCACTAAAGTTAAATAATTCAATAAAATTGTCAAAATTAAGGATAAAAAAGAATATCGCAAAGGAGGTTATAATAAAGTAAGTATCGACACCTTTACACTTATGACCAAAGACGTCAATACCTTTAGTAAAAGTATCAATACTTGAGTTAGAAAGTGAGTAATTTAAAAAAAGTATCAATACCTAGACTAAAGATATTAATACCCAGACCAAAAATATCGATAATTTTACCAAAAATTGGCTATTTTAAGAAAAATGTAACACCTAAATTAAAAGTATTGACACCCAAAGTAAAGGTCTCAATATCTCAACTAAAAATGACAACACTCAAATAAAAGTATTGACACCTTTCGATGAAAAATTATATTTTAACTGAAATAAACAAATATCTAAATTGTAAAAAACTATTTTGCCCAATTAAAATGCTATCTTTGTCATTTTTTAAATATATTTTCAAGGTTAAATTAGTATTTTTTCAACTCATTCACATGTGTATGAAATCAAATAGGTAAAATTATTTTATTTTCTTTCTCTTTACCATTGATTTATTTTTAGTTTGAGGGAAATAATACATAGTGCCTACCCATTTTGTTTTTCTTTAATTTTTTCATCATTTAATCAATTAAATTCCTTTTTCTTGTTATAAAATCATATTATCTAATACATTTTACATATTATAAATAATTTTTTCATATTTAGCCAAAGATTCAAGTGAAAAATAAAAGTTAAAGTTTATGACAATTTGGGACTTTTCATATTTAAGCAATAACTCAGCTTCTTTCAGTTATGGATAATCTATTGATAAGATCTAACCCATTTTGAGTTTGATTGGTAGCTTAATTGAGGTTAAAATTTACAGTTAGTTATCCATTAAAAAATTTTAAAATTTAAGCTTTAATTAATTAATTAAGGATAAATTTGAAGAATTTAACTAGAAAATATTAAACTAAATATTATAATAACTTAAATTATGATGTTAATAAGGATTGGTAGATGAGTATTATTTATAGACATTATTTATCTGAATTTAAATTATATTAAATTCTATTTGGTATATAAAATTTATAAAATTATTGCCTTATATATGATTTAGGTATCAAAAAATCGAGTGACAAAATTATAAGGTGTAAGAATTAGAGGGAGTATATACCCTCTCCAGATTATAAGTGAATTTTTATTCATTCAAAATGCTTTATGAAAACTCACTTCTTTATGAACTAAAAATTAATTTAATGTATGTTATTGTTTAAAATGAAAGATAAATGGCCTGTCGATTTAGTGTTGATTTATTTATAAGGCTAAAGGCTGATCATGATATTTTTACCTTGATATTATTATGTAAATTTTAATGATAATGTTTATATAAATATTTTAATATTGAATTTTATTATTTTAATGCATAATTAATTTTGTGTTGATATTAGTTGGAGACCCAATTATTATTGATTTGGTTTATGACATTGAGACCAAGGAGACCATGGTCATAAGAAACAAAAATGTAACTACAAAGTCAAATAAACTAGGATGAACCAAAATAGTGGGCATCCAATTGAGTGATATGTCAACGAGGTCAGTATAAAAGAAGTGATGATCTAATTTAAAGTAGAGTGACTTGTTAGAAAAAATATAGGGAACAGTTATATGTGAATTCACAAATTATTTTAGGCCAACGTTAGTAGTGGACTTAGTTTCATATAAACTCATGCATTAGTTTATTTCATCACATAAATTAGATTTTTTTTTTTTTATAAATTTCATAAATTTTAAATTACATAGAAAAATTATCGATGGTTCAGGTTTGCTCTTGGTGAGAGTAAATACTAAGAAGGAGGTCTGCCCAACGATTTCTTATATAGGTCATAGTTTTTACTAAAATAAATTAATTTTATTTAGCTCTTAAAGGCATTCTTAATGTGTTTAGTTAAAAGTATTTTTATATATTTATATAATTTTGTATTCAATTGCCGAGTAATTCTTGTATACTCACTTCTTCGTACTTTAATTTTAAATATTTATGATTAGAGTAGAGAATTAGTTAGAAGTGATAATTATTTATTAAAAGTTTAAAAATTTAAAGTAGAATTTCTACCTTGACTCACTATTTTTACAGGTTCACTAGATGTCGTTTAATAATTTTATTTATTATTTTTAATATTTTTAAAATATTATTTAATTTTTAAACTAGTTGTATAATATTAAATAAAATTAGATATTTTATATTATTCAAATTATTAATTAAAACTTATTTTAAATATTTGAGGTTTGAAAATGATGATACTTAGAGTTTTGAAGACTCTCATATTACAATTTTAACCCACAAAATTATAATACGAGGGTATACGATGATTGTCGCCTTTGGGACTTGAAGGATGATGAGATGACTTAGTCATGAGTTGGGTTAATCAAGTACAAGGGACAATATATGCAAATTTTCATAAAATTAATCAATACAAAAGCTAACAATTAGTTAAGGGATAAATGAATTAACCTTAAAATTACAAAGTCTCCAAGAAAATTAAGTCAATTGCCCTTATCCTTACTTGGTCGAACCCTTAAGAGAGTGAGCTTAATATGTTCTTTTAATTTTAAAAATTATCATTAATTACTTTTTAAAAAGGTCACATTTATCTATTTTTTCTATTTATTAAAATGTCTTTAGTTTTTTAAATAAAGATAAATGGATTTTGAAACTTATTAAACAAGTTTTTAGTAGTAAATATAAAATTTTACTTAATCCCTATGATTTAGAAAAATTATATATTGACCCCAAATTTGATTAAACATATTTTATTTATATTTATAAATATTTATAGAATATTATAACTTATTTTAAATTATAATTGGGTCATTAACTTAAACTCTTAAGTCATTAAATCATTTAACGCGTAAATTATTTATTATTTTTCGATCAAATATCATCTTCGAAAGTGTTAACTCTCTTACAAATAATATTTTATCTCTCTCGTAGCAAAAATAAAGATAAGATATTGTTTGTGACCTTTTGAGTTTATTGCAGTATTAGCCATGTGTCAAAATTAATCTCATCAAACTCATTTCGAACTTTTTGATACTCAATAACTATGGATAACGTCTAATAATATGCTATAGTTCATAAATCAAAATAAAGAAACTCTTTATTAAATCTTTTTATGAAATATTATACATTCTATATGAATAATCTCATTTTATTTGTTTAATCACTATTAAGTTAGATCTCACAGATGTTAAAATTTTAAAATCAATCATCTACGAGCTATAGTCAATACACGTTGAACTTATCACTATAAATTTTTTGTATAACTTATATTAATTTCTTGTCAAGGATATTTTAGTTTTAGCTATTTATTAATATTTAATAGGAAACTCGATTTCGGACCGAATCAACGAAATCTCGAAATCACCTATGTTGAGTCAATAGATTTTATCTAACAGTTATTCATATCTCATCCTAAATAATACACGATCAAACAGGCTTATATGTACGAGACACGATTAGTCTCGTATTTATACACTATATGAATTATGTGCATTTATATTGATTAATGATTATGATGTATAAGGTTTAATGAATAATTAACATACTAATATAATATATGACAAATCATTGACAGCATACTTTTATGTGTTTCATCATATCTTTGGTTATGTTCAGAATATAATTTTTTAACTGTTAATCAACACTAATATTATAATAATATGATTATTATATCACTCTCACTAATATCATCTTATGATATTTACCAAAAATATTCAGCGTGTATGTTGTGCGATATCAATATTCAATCGATATTGTAAATGTAAGAAATCATTTAGATAATTTAATTATCGTGCACTATTTATATGCATATTCTATTATTAGTACGTATAGTTAGAAGAAAAATCATACATACATAAATTGAAACAATTTATTTATTAATAAATATGTACAATAAATATTTAAAATAGTAATTCAATATTATGTGTAAAAAACTGATAACACAAATAATTTTAGTATATACAACATTAACAGGACTTAGTCGAGGTATGATAGTATAAAAATTTTAAAAAAATTATATAAAATTATTATTAAATAATTATTTAAAATATATAAAATTTGTATTTTGAAAAAGATAAAATTTTTATAAATTATATTTAAAATTCTTTTATAAAGATTTAAGGTATAATGGTCATTATATTATAAAAAATTAAAAAATTAACTCGGTGGGGCTACTTGTCATAATACTAAAACTTAAAAAAAAAATTTAACAAAATATAAAATAAAAAATAATTGTTATTTAAAAATATTATAGGATATATTTGTCATTTCTCCTTTATTTGCAGTGTAACTTTTTATTGTTCATTATTAGAAGTCAATTTGTATAAAAATATTCTTTATTTCTAAAATGTACCTTAACTAGATTAAGTGGATTATATTGTTATACATTTAATCAATATTTTAAGTTAAAAATAAAATAAAATAAAATAAAATAAAATAAAGTGTACAAATAAATTTTGCTAATGAGTGCTCTTAGAGCACTTGTTATGATTTTTATTTTTACTAACTTATAATTTTTAATGTATTAAATTTCATCGTTAATTACTATATTAAATAATAAAAAATAATTATAAATAGTAAATATAAAAATTTAGACAATTATCATAAGAATACTTGTTAACAAAATCCTAAATATTTATATTTTTATTAAAAAATTAATTTAATATCGATTAATTATTAAAATTTTATTTTATTAATTTAATAAGAATACCTAATATAATTTTCTTAAACACCAAATACCCTTATTTATATTTCGTGACAAAACTTTTTCTTATATTTGAAAGTTATGATAAATACTCTCGTGTCAAATTAATTCTCTTTTGTTTTTTATCTTTTTATGAGATATAATGATTACTATATCCTTAATTTTTATAAAAATATAAAAAATTAAAAAAAATTATATAAAATATATAAAATTACTATTAAAATATTATTCAAAATGAATAAATTTTATATTTTGAAAAAGATAAACTTTTTATAAATTATATTTTCAAATTTTCAAATTTTTTTATAAAAATTAAGAGTACAATAGTCACTGTATTATAAAAAATTACAAAAAATTGAAAAAATTAACTTGTTCGAATACTTGTTACAACACTCAAATTTTAAAAAGATATTTGTCACAAAATATAAAATAAAAAATAATTATTATTTAAGAATATCATAGGGGGACTTGTCATTCTCCCTCTATTTGCAATGTAATATTTTAAGGTACATTATTAAAAGTTGTTTGTCTAAAACGTTCTTTATTTTCAAAATATACCTTAACTAGAATAAGCGGATTATATTGTTATACGTTTAGTCAATATTTTAGGTTAAAAACTAAATAAAATAAGGTATAAAGATAAATTTTGCTACCGAGTGCTCTTAGGACACTTGTTAAGATTTTTATTTTTAGTAGGTTAAAATTTTTAATATATTAAAATTCATCATTAATTATTATAATAATAATAAAAATTAGTATAAATTGTAAATGTAAAATTTTTAAAAAGAATCATAAGAATACTTGATAATAAAATTCTAAATATTTATATTGTTATTAAAAAATAATTTAATATCAACTAATTATTAAAATTTTATTTCATTAATTTAATAACAACACCCCATTATTTAAGAATATAGCAAGGGATATTTGTTATTTTCCCTCTATTTGCAATGCAACTTCGATAATTTATTTTTAAAAGTCGATTTGTATAAGAATGTTCTTTATTTTCAAAATGAACCTTAACGAGAATAAGTGAACTATATTGTTATATGTTTAGTCAATATTTTAAGTTAAAAGAAATAAATAAAATAAAGTATAAAAATAAATTTTGCTAATAAGAGCTCTTAGGTTATTTGTTAAGATTTTTATTTTTAATAAATTATAATTTTTCAATAATTATTATATTAAATAATAAAAATTACTATAAATAGTAAATATAAAAATCTTAATAAGTGTCGTAAGAACACTTATTAGCAAAATTTTAAATATTCATATTTTTATTAAAAAATTATATTAATATCAATTAATTATTAAAATCTTTTATTTTATTATATTTAATAATAAATATATCAAGAATAAACGCAATCGAATATACGTTAATTTGACATGTTTAATTGGTAAAATTTTTAAAGATTTTTTTATGCTGTGTGAACGGAATTTAAAAAATTCTTTAAGTTGAAAAATTGTTGAAATTTTGAAAGGTTATAAGGGATTAATTACACAAGGTGATTATGATTTTGAATTTTAGAAAATTTTAAATTTTATTTAATATTAAAGTGATAAATATTAATAAAAAAGTGTTCTACGCTAAAAATACCATAATTTTAAGCCAAATCTTGAATATAATTTTTTTTCTTCCATTTTCTAAAGCATCCCTACCAAAATATTTTTCCAAACTCCATTTTGAAACAAAACATTTGAGGTCAATTTTTTGACTTTGATCAATTCAAAGTCAATACGACTTTGAAATGGTGATGACTATTGGTTGAAGAAAGTTATGGTTTTGATTTATCACAACCATTAAATCATATTTTAATCCATTAATATCTCAATAAAATAAAAATAAAAATAAAAATTTTAATCATGTTCTATGCTTTTTTCAATAGTGGCCGACCTTATAGTTATAAATGAGTTGTTTTATATGATAAGATCGGCCTGCCGCCTGCTTGCTTGCGCATGATCTGTTGGACTTCAATTTTTACCTTAACCCTAATTTTAGAAGGTAAGGTATCTATTCTTTGTTAAATAGTCAGGGGTATTTTTGTCATTTCATTTTATTGAGCTTAGATATGGGGGATACGTGGGCTACATTCATCATTGGAAATGATTTTCTTAATGAGAAGGGAGGGTTTTTCTGTCAGTACGTAAAAAACCTTGGGCGTTTATGTCATTTCATGACATGGAAAATCTCGTCCCTGAGGCTGTATACGGCGAGATAACAAGGCGGTGATTTATCATCTCCCTCCATCTTTGGTTCTGATTTCGTTTTTGCTTTTGCGTCATTTGGTATGGGAGTTTTATTGGTGTGTAAGCTGCTCGTAATTTTAAATGAAATTAATGACACGTGGTGAACGTACACAGTATAGATGGTAAAGTTCGAACTACTTTTCGGATATAAATTGTTGTAATTAAGTGACCTCTGTTTTAGTGATAAGAAGTAAATCCCAATTCAATGCCATTGGGGGGCAAACTATAGAACGAAAAATTATAGCTTCTTTAATTTATTAGATTCCAACAGCAGCAACAACAAAATTGTTAGACCAAAATAATTTTCATTATGCCGAGCAATATTGTTACGCGACTATATAATTAATTTATATTTTCATTTATTTTAGAATATTGTAATCTTAAATTATGCAAACATGAAATCAAAAATATATTTTTTATTTTATAAAAATATTAAACAGGAAACAATTCCCAATGCACCCTAACTTTGGAGATAAAAATTCATTCAAATTCAATGTTTTATTCAAATATATTTTACATATGATTTATTGCATTTTGAATATATCACAAGAATTTTTAAATTAACACGTGTAAATTAATATTGAAATTTTATTCAATAAAAAAAAATTGGCTCGGGTAGAATTAATTTAAGTCAATTACATTCATCTATCCACATTTGTAGTAAATTTATGGACAATTATTATAAATCAACTTCATTTTCAATTTTCATGTGAACCATAATTTAAAAAAAATATTCCATTAATGTCTATCATCTAAATTAGTCATGGTACAATTTTAATTCATTCCCTACGAGGAAAAAATATATATATATTCAATGATTGTTGTTAATTTAATTCTGCTATTTATATGTCTACTGGTGCAACATGCATAGACTACGTACGAGGTTAAAAATGGCAAAAACAAACAGTGGGCCCAAGATCCTTCAACGGCCATGATTGAGACGCTTAAATGACCAAAAAGTTCTTCCACATTATTCAAAGAAATTATTAAAAAAAAAAAGAAAATTAATATATTTCAAGTTAACTTGAAATGAAGATTTATTTTAACCGTGTTGTTGTGCATAATAAATTGGTAAAATTTTTTATTGGTGAGTATTAATCATACTAATAGTTATTTTTAACGGGTTACTTAAAAATTAAATTTAGTTGTGATTGATGTACTAAAGTTCAATAATTATAATTCATTGTCAATTTAGTTAATCAGATTAATTGTCCAAACGGTAATATTCATAATCAAACTCGCATAGGTTCAAGTGAAAATAATCACTAATACAATAATGGCGCATATCTCAAATTTTTTTAATTATTATTATTATTATTATTAGAAATAAATTTAAATTATGGTGGTGCAAAGTTTACGGCGGGACAATGACATATCACAATGAATTGAAATTTATGAATTTGATATAATTGTTATTATATTTTAATTAATGCAGTAATAAAAATCCTCTTATTTTTTATAATGATTTAAGATTAAATTCATTATAAAATTAAAATATTCACAAAAATTTTAACAAATATATTATCATACTTGTCATATTAGATATATAAATTCTTTATACAAATCAACAACAACAATAATAAATTTTAAATAATACTAATAAATAATATAAATTATATTATTATCCTTCTTCTAAACTAGAATTGTTTACTCCACTTTCGAAAATTTTAATTTAATAACAATAAATAATGTAAATTATATTATTATCCTTCTTCTAAAGTCTAAATTAGAATTGTTTACTCCATTTCCGTTTTGAGACGTACAAAACGGTTGTGTACCATAACATGTTACGAGAATCACACGGAATAAAAACTTCTCTAACGCCACCGCTTTCATATACATGAGGAAGTATTCTATGGTATGATATGTGTACTAATGATGCTTCATAATGCTATTAGGCCATACATAGAATGAACGCACATAAAAAAGAAACGAAAAAATATAAGTAGTAATAAAAACATAAGCATAAGTGAACAGAGAGAAAGAATAGGATTTGACTTCATCTGAGAAAAGAGGAGAGAGAAATAAAGAAAAGAAAAAATGAAGAAAAATTCAATCAGATCGAATACAATTTTGACGTCCGCAAGGACATACACATTCTCCTCTGGTTCTCTCTCTAACATTCTCTCTCTCTAGATTACATACAACGAAGAAGAGGGCACATACGCTGAGCCCTTGAAAATAATAATAATTAGACAAATACGCAGAATAATATTATCGAGATTTTGGGTTGAAGAAGACAGAGGGAAGACAACCCTAGAGCTGAAGTTTTTCGGCTGATTAATATTTCTTGGAAAGGAATTGGGAATAAATTGGAGCTGATTGTGGTGTGAAATTTTATTTTATTTTATTTTTTTTTGTTTTTCTGCTGTTTCGGAGATTGTTGAAGAGTATAAATCCGTTTCAGCTTAAGACTCTGGTAAGTCTTTTCCCTTCAAGTCTTTTGCTTTGACTATTTTATTTTCAACTTCATTGCTTTGAAACCCATTAATTTTTTCACTTGGATATGGCTCTAGATCGCTGATTTATCCAATCCGAGCCTCGATCGAGGCTGATTTAGTGGTTGTTTTTAGTTTCTCTTTGCTATTCGATTGATGGTTGAGCAGTAATTGGGTTTTGGTCTGTTAAAGTTCGTATTTTTTTTTTTTTTCGTTTTGAGTTGGAAATTCGAGCTTAAAGTGTTGTCAAACAAACCTTTAGTTTTCTTGATTTTGATTAAACTTTTTTTCGGTTTATGAACTTTTGTGAATTGTGATTTTGTTTTAATTTAATTGAAGTTGATTTCTGGCTATTATTTGAGGGTTTTGGTTGGTAGTGTGGTTATATTGAGATGTTGAAGCTATGCTCAGCACTAGAATTTAAAAATTTTTTGCTAAATTGTTTATAAGCTTGGAATGCTCCTAGTTACAGCGGATCTAAGAATTTTTGTCTCCCAGATATTCATGCGAAAGCCGTTCGAGTATTGGTCGTATTGTGGAGTTGGTGCAACTCTAGAATGTTCAGAATTAAAGCTTGCTCCTCGGTTTTGGTTCTCTTTAGCCTGTGGTTTGTCTATCGTAAAACTCAACACCACATGCTCAGGCACAAAACTTACCCTTTCTTAATGGTGCACAAGGAAGACTTGGAAGCCTATAACCTTGGATGTTGGACTGAACTGCTGAGTGACTTTACCTTTATGTCCAGTTTTTCGCGTCTGATTGTGTAATTGTGGTTCTATTGAATTCATGTTGTTTGAGATATAGTTGTAGTTTCAGAGAGTATTTTTAGGTTATTGTATTTTGGGAAAATGGTACCGCCGGGGCAGGCACCTATAGGTGCACCCCAGTCTGTTTCACCATCTCTTTTGCGGTCAAATTCGGGAATGTTGGGAGGTCAAGGGGGTCCTTTGCCTTCCCAAGCAGCGTTCCCATCACTTATGTCACCACGAACACAGTTTAGTAACATGAATATGAATATGCTTGGAAATGTGCCCAATGTGACTTCACTCCTTAATCAGTCTTTTGGAAATGGGGGTCCAACTTCAGGGCTTTCTGGTCCTGGCAATAGCCAGCGTGGAGGTATAGATACTGGGGCTGAGTCGGATCCACTTTCAGTTGTTGCTAATGGAATGGGTTTTGGTGCCCCTTCATCGTCATTTGTACCATCTAACTTGGTTAATCCTGGCTCATCTGGTCAAGTTCACGGTCAGCAGTTTCCGAACCCTTCTGGTAACCAGTTGCCAGATCAACAACGGTCTCAGCAGCTTGACGCTCAAAATTTTCAGCATGGTCAACAACCAATGCAACAGTTCTCTGCTGCACCGAACACCCAGCAGGTGCAGCAGCAACAACAATTTCAATCGGTTCGAGGGTTAGCAGGTGTTGGAGCTGTTAAGTTGGAGCCACAGGTAACTAGTGATCAGCATGGACAGGGACAGCAACAGCAACAGTTACAACCATTGAGAACCCTTGCTCCTGTGAAATTGGAGACACAACAAATTCAGAATGTAAGAAATCTGGCTCCAGTGAAACTGGAACCACAACATTCAGATCAATCTCTGTTTATGCAGCAGCAGCAGCAACAACAACAGCAACAGCAGTACCTTCATATGTCAAGGCAATCCTCTCAGGCTGCTGCTGCCCGGATTAATCTTCTGCATCAACAAAGATTGTTGCAGCTACAACAGCAACAACAGCAACACCAGCTCTTAAAAGCAATTCCTCAACAATGTCCCCAATTACCTCAACATTTTGTTCAACAGCAAAATTTGCCTATTAGAAATCCTGCAAAACCTCTATACGAACCAGGAATGTGTGCCCGGCGTTTGACACATTACATGTATCAGCAACAACACAGACCTGAAGTAAGATTTCGTGATCAAGAAGAAGGTATTTTTCAGCCTATGATACATTTCTATTGTGGTTTGTGATTGCCCCTAATATTTGTGCAGGACAACAACATTGATTTCTGGAGAAAATTTGTTTCTGAATACTTTGCTCCTAATGCCAAGAAAAAGTGGTGCGTCTCCATGTATGGAGGTGGCAGGCAAACAACTGGAGTTTTCCCTCAGGTCTGTTGCTAGGAAAACTAGAGACACGAAGCTATTATTTTTCAGAATGTCTAGATTCAGTTGGCTTCATCTTAGCTGATGCAATAGACTATTATTAATCTTTATTTTGTTATCTTTTTAGGATTATATTTAAAATTCTCCATGTCAAATTAGACTCTTTGGGGCTGTTGTGCTTCTACTTAACTTTGAAAGCACAGTAGCTAAAGTTTGGTAAACACCAATGTTACTTGTTGAGCTAATATTTTCCACTCACTCTACCACTTTTATGGACACCTGGAGGCTTGATCCCACAACAAATGTGGATTCAAAGGCTGCACGTGAATCCCAAACTGGTGTAATGCACAAGCAAAATACTTTGATTAGTAATATTGGTTTAACAGCTGCTTGCTTAAAAATGCTGAGTCTTGGTGTAAAGCTAACGATGAGACTTGCTAATTTTGCAGGACGTATGGCACTGTGAGATATGCAATCGGAAGCCAGGCCGTGGGTTTGGTATGACCTTTTATCAGATTTCTTAAATTTTAAGTTTTGCTGCATCTTTGTCAAGCCCATGGGTTGAGAGTGTGTCTCACAGCTAGTTTCATAATTTTTTTTCCTGATTTATGTTTACTGTTGCTGCAGAAGCAACTGTTGAGGTTCTTCCTAGGCTTTTGAAGATTAAGTATGAGAGTGGCACTTTAGAAGAACTTCTTTATGTTGATATGCCCCGTGAATATCAGAATTCATCTGGTCAAATTGTACTGGATTATGCAAAAGCAATACAGGAAAGTGTTTTTGAGCAACTTCGTGTTGTTCGTGATGGTCAACTTCGTATAGTTTTCTCTCCGGACCTGAAGGTGACACTGATTTCTTACTTTGAGTTATTATAATTAAAATTAAATTTTAGCTCATTTTCATTCTCCGTCTTTCTGCCAGATATGTTCTTGGGAGTTTTGTGCTCGGCGTCATGAAGAGCTTATACCTCGAAAATTATTGGTACAACAGGTTATTGATCAAACTATTTTCATTTGTCAATAATTCATTATGGTATGAAATATACCCTTTTGCGTCACTTTTGACTACTGAGGACAATATGGTCTAATTGGAATAAATCCTGGTTGGATAAGAGCTGAGGTGAAATACTGATTTATTTTACCTGTTTTCCGACATCTAGACGAATGTTAGTTAGCTTAATAAATTTTACTGGGACCTGTTCCTTGGTAAATTATTCACAGCAAATGAGTTGAGGCAGTTTAATATTATCAGTCTGAAATCTGTGCATACTTCTTAATTTCTTTGTAAGTCAAGCTTGCCTCAGCAGCTCTGTTTTCCCAATAACTGATGATCCATTATGTCCCATTCTCTTTGTGGCTATCGGAATAACATGTATTACTTGTAGAAACCATGATTTAGTATAGGTGTTTTACTTTTTGAGGATTTGATCTTGTAAGATCCGACAGTTTGGATACTTGACCTTTTTTCAGCAATTGCATTTTGTTTGGTCCTTCCAATGTGAAATAATATTTGATCATGAAGTGCATTCTTGATTTGTTAATTTCAATTATAGATTGCTTTTCTTTTCTTTCTATTGCTTCTATTGCTCCTTTTTTAATTATTTTTACTTGTGGGTATGATTTGTAGAGTGAATGTGAAATGCTCCTGGTATATTAGGTAGTGAAATAAATTAGCCTGTATTTCTATCATCTTAACATTTGTAATTTTGGTAATTTCATCTGTTAACCAATTCTTGTTGTAGATTTGTGTTTGGCAATAACTGACCTCAATTAGTGGATTTACCACTTCAGTTGTTATATAAAAAGTGAAGACTGATTATTATTAAGTTACGTAAATGGATTATGGTTGTTTCAAAGTATCGGATTTGGGATTACTGCTTTTGTTTCCTACTATATAAGAAAGCATTTTCATCAGAATATATATTCAAACGTACGACGCCAGTTGCTTTATTAGGGAAGTGGAACTTTATTTTTGAATTTAGAATTTTAATAAATTCAAACTATTTTTATTGGTTTTGTATCTCGGTATGTGTTCTGTGTCATTTTACGTTTTTTAGCTTTTCTTATCAATGCTTTTGGTCCTGCCTAATACTACCATTAATTGAATAAGAGTTGCTAGAGTTTGACCAGTTGCCACTTACAAGGTACCATCCATATTTGACTGGTAAAAATCTCTGTTATGCAGGTTAATCAGCTCGGGGCTGTGGCTCAAAAATACCAAAATGCTACTCAAAATGCATCATCTAATCTATCAGTCCCAGAACTACAAAATAATTGTAATATGTAAGTCTCTTGCTGTCAGGTTTCAGCTGTTTTGTAGATTATCCAAATCAAACTTCTACATAAGGCTACGTGCTTACGTTCTCAGTTTGAAAGTCAGAAGCTCAATTGCAACCTGAAGTTGTTGCCATCTAGATCCTTAGGAAAAGCTTTTGATTTTGCATTGGAACTGGTGTGTACAGCATGCAACTTTTACAATTTTTTCCTGAGAATGTGCTATTGTCATGGGATATACATACATCCCATTTCTCTTTATTCATGGCGTGCAGTTTCTATCATTAAGTACTTTTTCACTTTTATTCTGTGTTCGATCTCGAGTAGAGTTGTAATATGACCGACTTACAGGGGTTTCATAATTAAGAGGAATGGTTGTGCTTTGGTATAAATGGTGTTAAGAGGACTACTGTACTTGGGAATAAATTGTGTTTTTAGTTCATATAGGTGGTGATCACATGCTAGGGATATACGTGTGGCATCAATGCAAAATGTTCCCGCCATTTTAGGATTGTACGTCTGAACCTAGTTTCTTATTAAGAAAATTATTAAATGTAGTTATGTGAGGGCTGTTGCACTAAATCAGAGTTATGGGTGATTGATTTTATTTACTCCGTGGATCTGGAATTCCTTCTATTGATTTTGATGAGTGTTTTGCTTAGGTTTGTTACATCGGCTCGGCAATTGGCAAAGGCCTTGGAAGTGCCATTGGTTAATGATTTAGGTTACACGAAGAGATATGTGCGTTGCCTTCAGGTAATGTCGTTTATCTTATGTTTATATGCCTAAATGACACTGGCATTGTTCCTTAGCCGTTGAAGTTTTGGCATTTTCTTCATTTCTTGGGGGCCAGCGGCAAAGTGATGGAACATATGTTTGCTATCAGTGTGAATTATAAAGATAATATGTGTTTTAAGCTTTGAGACACTGCTTTTTTCAGTGAATTACTGCAGAATATATATTTTTCTACTGCTTTCTTTGGAATCAAATTGCTGAACATTTGCCTGAGATTTTTCTGTCGGATAATGTAATTCTGATTTTGTTTATGGTTATGTACTACTGCAGTAATGATGGAAAATATGAACTGTATGTGCTTTTACTCTTATTTTCTTGATGTCTGATTATTTATAGTGATTCCTTTTTTTTAATTAATCTCATGTTTCGTAGTTATCATATTACCATTAGTTTTTGCTTTTGATAGTCATCTATATGGTATTGGAAATTATTAAATACTATGAGAATTCAGTCATGCTGCTTCATTTAAAGAACTGAATTGGAAATCATTTGCAGTCCTATTGCTCCTTTTTATGTCTTTGGGTTTGTTGCAGATATCAGAAGTAGTTAATAGTATGAAAGACTTGATTGATTACAGTCAAGAAACAGGGACTGGACCTATGGGTAAGATTGACAAGATTTTCGTTTAATATTGTTGGTATTATTATTTTCAATTGCTTTCTCTCTCAATTGTTTAAATTCTCTTGCTTTGAATGTGGTACTAGTAAGAAAGTATGAGAGATTCCTTTGAAACCTTTTTATTTCTGGCCATGTTTCATATAATCCTGCTAACGTACACCATAAAGCAAAACATAACCCGTAAAACTGCTAGTGATCATCTTGTTGTGTGAGTTTGTGTCTGTTGTATTATTGAGTTTATCTATGCTTTATGTTTTATGGCTTTACGAACATTGCCTGTTGCAACACAGATATTTTAAAATGTTAGGGGCGTAAGACTAAGAATTACATCATCAAGTAGTTTCACTGTTTCTACTTGGACTAGGAAGCTATAGACATATCAAGGACGCAAGTCTGAGAGATGGATACAGCAGCTTATTATTGATATGTTGAATGCTTAGGATGGTGATAAAAGATGCAAATAAATTCATAAAATATATCACAAATAGACAAGCTGAACGCTGGACAGATGAGAAAAGTCATATCAGTGACAAGCTCTAAGGCAAAATTTTGCGAAGAATAATTGTGCTGGAGGTTTTAAAGTCTCAAGGATAAATTACCTGTTGAGAGTTTCTATGGATTGCAATTTAAAACAAATTAAGTGGGAAAAGGATTTAGGAGGTGGTAAAGATGGAATAAATTTTTCCTTGATTAGAGGAAGGAGAATGAAGAGTCATTTCTTAACTAATTAAGTGGTATTTCATGGATGTAAACCTTCCTGTGCTTTAATATTGTATGGAATTTAGCTTCTGATTTAAATGATCTCAAGTGAATTTCGGAATATAATTTTTGATGCGCGCATTATGGTGGTTCAATTTTCTTTTGTCTTGTTTGCAGAGAGCTTGGCCAAGTTCCCTCGTAGAACAAGTGCATCCTCGGTGTTTCATGGTCAAACTCAACAGCCCGAGGATCAGCTACAGCAACAGCAGCAACATCAAACACTGGCCCAGAACTCAAGTAGTGATCAGAGCTCTGTCCAGGCCAGTGCAATGCAAATTGCTGCTAGCAATGGCGTGGCTAATGTAAATAACCCACTCAATGCAGCATCTGCATCTTCGTCGGCCAGCACAATTGTTGGGCTTCTCCACCAAAATTCTATGAATTCTAGACAGCAAAATACTATGAATAATGCAAGCAGTCCCTATGGTGGAAGTTCTGTTCAGATGCCATCCCCTGGTTCCTCCAATACTATTCCACAGACACAAATCAACCCTTCCCCATTTCATTCACCAACACCCTCATCATCTAACAATCCTGCGCAAACATCTCACAGTGCCTTAAAAGCAGCCAATCACATGAGTTCTACAAGTTCAACTGCAAATATATCTGTTCAACAGCCTGCTCTTTCTGGTGAAGCTGACCTGAGTGATTCTCAAAGTGCTGTCCAGAAAATCATACATGAAATGATGATGTGCACCCAACTTAATGGTGGCAATGGCAGCATGGTTGGTGTTGGTTCTTTGGGGAATGATGTTAAAAATGTTAATGGGATTATGCCAACAGGTAACAATACAGTTCTCAACATTGGCAATGGCCTGTTGGGAAATGGGACAGTTAACAATAATCCAGGTATTGGGACTTCTGGATTTGCCACCATGGGTGGACTGGGACAATCCGTAATGGTCAATGGAATGAGAGCTGCAATGGGTAATAATTCCATGGTGAGTGGAAGGGTAGGCATGACGGCAATGCCTCGTGACCATGGCATGAATCATCAACAAGAAGATTTGGGGAATCAACTGCTCAATGGGCTGGGAGCTGTTAGCGGTTTCAATAATGTACAATTTGATTGGAAACCATCTCCATGACTGTCCTATTAATCAAGATGATGTTTGGGTTGTTGATTATGGCTGTTTATGCAGCATGAGGATGGGGATTGGCTGATTTGCCTGTGGCTCTTTCTTTGCGAATCACGGTACATAAACATAATAGATAAGGGCATCCTTCCCACTTTGTACTAATTCCCGAAAGGAAAAACATATAGCATAGTGTTTTTTATCAATGAAATGTTAAAGTCTAAGTCGCATCATTTTTTCTATTTGTTTTCTGATTTATGATTCAAATATAGCGGCCACGTCCCTCTACCAATATCGGGATGGGAATCCAAGCAGAGTCAAAATTTCTAGTGAAACTGGTTAATTTGTTTGTACTTATTCCCTCACAGAGAGCTTTTTGTAAAATCTAGAGAGCTTGTTTCCCCCGTTCTGTGTCTCCTCTCCCTCTTTCGGAGTGTATATTTATGTCTTGAAGCAGTATCAGTGTAGCTATCTACAATTTTCCAGAATTTATATCTCTAGTGATTTTGTTGTCATCCTTTCTTCTCCTTTATGTCTCCAAGCACAATCTATCATTACAATCTGAAGAGCTGAAGACAACAAAAGGAAGTGGTCAATTTGCATCATTACAACAAGACGGATGGTGAGAATTCAATCAAATGAGAGTCACCAAACATTTGCGTACATTATTAGTGCAAATGCGTAGCATTCTGAAATTAGGTTTCTGTTTAACTTGATGGAGCTAGCACTACAAATCAGAAATAGGTATATTGCATCCTTGTTTTCTAGCCTCTCCACGGTTTCGTTGACATAATTCGGATTATTTGGATTTCTGGGCATATTTCATTTGTAGAGCGGAACTTTTATCGTGTTTTGAGTCTCTTTTGTACCGCCCGTCACGCTTCTAGTGATTGTCCACGTCCCTGCAACAAATCCGAATCCAATTCAAATATTTTGTTAGATGACACTTCTTTTTTACTGTATCTTAGATTTGATTAAGTTTGTCTTGAAATAATATTGCACCAAGTACCAATAGTAAAATTCATGGTATTGAATTTGACTTCTTCAATAGGCCCCACCAAAACATAAATCTCAGTTTCAATAGTGAAAAATATGGATCAAACGGGTGGCTGCCGGATATTGTATCTATTAGGAAGTCGTATGACTTAGCTGATACCAGCACAAAATTCATACAAATTTGAATATTCATTGCTCTACTCCTTTGAATGGATGTATTAGATGGAGTTGATGATGGTTTGTTACCTTCATCTGTTCAAGGTCTGATGAGATGATCAAATTGTCTATCCCAAGCAGATTGAGCGCATTGTCTTTCTTGGAAAAGCTTGTGCTAAAAACTGTAACGTTTAATCCAAAAGCGTTTCCAACTTTGACAGCCATACGATCAAGACCACCCAGTCCGATCACTCTAGAGATTTTCCTGGTTGATTGATTTTTTTAAGGCATCATAGGTGAATAACAAGTAATTCCAGCACATAACAGCGGTGCTGCTGAAGCCAATGGATGGTCATCAGGAATTCTGAAGCAGAACCGTTGAGTTACTGAAACAAACGACAAATTGAGAGTATCAGGTGCGGAAAAAACAAAAGACGAGAGAAAAAAAAAAAATGTAGAAAGCTTGCTTTTGATGAGCAACGATGAAAGTAGAAAATCCTCCTTTTGTGATGGTTCCATCTTCATCAATGGCGTTGAAAGTGAAAACAAATCCTTTCTCGTAAGAGTCTTTCTAGTCTATCATTACAAAAGTTGCAGTCTTTGCACTAGCTGACATAGGGCCGGACTCCAACGTGATCTCTAACCTTGAAGCCGTTGACACTGAAACCAACCTAGTGAGCAATGCCAACAATCTCAAGTCTGGTACTTAAATGCAAATAGAAAAAGATCCGAAATCGAAGAATTGGGGGTTCATATATCAATAAATATTAAGGGTGTATTTAATCTGAAGAATGAAAAAGAAAGGGGAAAGAAAAGAATAAAAGAAAGTTGAAAAGAAAGAGAAAGGACTGACTATTCCTTTATTTATTTGAAACAAAAGAATCATCAATAAAAAAGAAAATATTATTTTCTTATTTGAACTCAAATACACTTAAGTTATAATTTATTAATACTTATTAATAAATTCACAAATAATAAAATGAAAACTG
Source organism: Trichilia hirta (assembly GCA_035221805.1). Taxonomy (NCBI): domain Eukaryota; kingdom Viridiplantae; phylum Streptophyta; class Magnoliopsida; order Sapindales; family Meliaceae; genus Trichilia; species Trichilia hirta. The sequence goes on along the minus strand of JAWDEX010000004.1, from coordinate 2,950,169 downwards.
ATGATAAATTCTTCCAATCATATCTTAGTACAAGTTAGTTTATTTGAAAAATAAAAAGAAATCAGAAAATTTAAATTTAATAATAATAAAATAAAAATTGACCATGAAATTCATAATTTTATAAATTATTTTAATTTTAATTTCAAATTATTATTTATAAATATACAAAACTAATAATCAGTTCATCTTTGATTAAAGTGAAAGTAAACATAAAATTCTTCTATATGGCAAACTAAGATATACACCAATTAGCAATCATCTTTTGTTCGCTATTGGTAGTAAAATTATAAAAGCAAAAATTAAAATTAATGATCAGTGGCATTGCTTCCATTACATATTAGGGGAAACTTAATAAATTTTAATATTTTAAATAAATAAATATTTTGATAAGATAAAAAATATATGAGTTATTAAACAAATTATATAAAATGGAATTTCAAAAATCTTTAATAAGAAAAGGTAGTAATCCTTATTTCTTACTCTTTTAGTGAGGAACGAGAATCTCTTAAAGTTGGATAAACAGGATTCCTAAATATTCTTCATTCTCAATCATTTTTATAAAAACAAATATTAAAATCCTAATTTCTCTCTTAGTCGTTTACGTTAAATCAATTTTTTTTTTTTTTCAATTAATATTATTGTTTATTAATTTAAACTACGTAGATGAAATGGTAATAATAGAAAAAACAAATACATTTTCGTCTGATAAAACTCCAGATGGATCTCTTGTTGCCCAACCCAAGCAGTTCACTACATTCTCAAAACTCATCGTTTAATACAAACCTAGATTCTATAAAATCAGAAAAACTCAAGGGATTGACAGACTCAGACTCAATTTTAGTTTTATTTAGTATATATATATATATATATATATATATTTGGCTTCCGAATTGGTAGGCATCAAATAGTACAATACAGCATCAAAAGATTCAACAAACACACTACAACTGAACATACATTAATTACAGTCGATTCACAACTTTGGTACAATCGAATAAAGTATTAAATCATTAAAGAACATTAAGTAAATAACACATAATGTAATTGTGTGCAATTTGATGGAAGTGTACAAAAAATATCAACAAACAAAGGATATTTTGATGGATGTCCACAAATATGCTTCAAACCCTGGTGATAATCCTCTCAACAAACCCTATTTCAGATCAGAATCTGGGGGATTAAGAGGGCTCATAGATAGGAAAAAAGATATAAATCTAAACTGGTCTATCTTCACATATAGATGGAATTGAAAAAAAAGAAGAAGTAGAAGAAAAGCTGAATAAATACACGAAATGGCGAAGATCCACCAGTGGAGAGGAAGGTTTCTCCAATGGTGAAAGGATGAAAACGAAAGCGGGTGCTTTCGGAGAGAAGTTTCGTGAAAGCACTTTAGGTTTCGAGAAATATCTTACATTATATGAAATTAATGACTCAGAAAAAGAAAGAGGAATCGAACTTTGTGTTTCAATTTAATTTAAAATATTTAAGTTAAAAGTACCCAAACATATTTTAGTGGCTTTAATCGAATCCCATTGACACCTATTGCATTTGGCATTGATTAGAATTGATTAAATAAAATCAACTAATGTTATTATTGATACTAAAAATTTGATCTTTTTACATGAGGAGTCTAATACTCAACGAAGATACTACAAGACCGAATTTAATTACCTGCAACTGTAGAACGACTAACCGAATTTAATTACCTGCAACTATAGAATGATAGTCAAGGTCACTAGGCTGGGAACTCTCTGATGTTTAAGTCTGTGTGACTTTATGAGAATTTGGGTGATAATGGGAGCGAATGAGTTAAAGATGGAACAAAATATTTAGAATGTGTAATGAAAAACATAAAAGTCTAGAGAATTATAATAGAATTGATTGTATCGTGTCCTACTTTTCAATCTTCGTTCATAAAGATACCAGAATTTCAAGTCAAACATTTTAAAACTTGGAAGTGATGGATTGAAAAATTGATGGATACGTATAAAAGTATATTTTGCAACGATTGAATTTTTAATCTAAATATTTCCTAAATAAAAATTTCTACGTATCCATAAAAATAATTCATACATATAAAATATCAAATGGATCATAAAATAATTAATCAATAATTCAATAGAAACAAAAATAAAAAAGAAAAGTAAATCATATGTAATTCAATATTGATTTATTAGCAATTTGAAAAAACAATACAAGCTCTGATTTATGGGTTGTCATTTTGCCAAATTAGTAGGTGAAAGATTAATTTTTAGTCTTATATGTTTGATTAATTTAATTCTTTATACCTGCTGCTGGTTTCAAACAGCACAAAATTGTTTATAAAGAATACGATAGAAAACGCGTTCACGTTTTCGTCAATTATTAATTAGTTGGACAAATTTTGACGAATTAGGATACATTTAATGAGTTGGTTTTTTGATTTGTCCAAATAATTAGGTTGAAATTAACTAAAGCTTTTATTTAATTACTTGTATCAGTGTTGAAAGCGATACTGCATTCATTTAATAGATTAGCCCTTTAGCTTGTAAAATAAGATTATACCATATCAATATTATAGAATTTTTTAAAAATTAAATAATCTTGCATTAGTATTATTTATATGATTATGCACATATTATAAATTCTTTTTAAATAATTTGTAATATAAAATTAACAGATATATATATATATATATATATAAGATCTCTTGAAATTTAAGTAATCTAGTGTGGGTATTATTCTTATATTGCTTTGAGAAAAAGAGTATATAGTATTAATCGATATGATTTGGTCAAAGTTGAATGTTTCGGCCTTTTTTGTTAATTTTAATTATATTTTTTAACTTGAGACAATAAATTCAAGGGTTTACAATTAATGTACAGACAACTCTAGCAAATAGTCCATTGAATTCATAAAAGAAATAGAGATGTCAATGCAACTATACAATTTTCCTCACAAATCAGCAGAATTAAAGACTTAAATTTTCCTGGAAACTTTTGAAGAGACAGCACAACTAACGTTTACTTCTCAAGGTTTGAATTTGACATCTGAGATGACGTGCAATAATGAACTTATCACAGTTTTAATAAAACACAGTAATGGCCCATCCTTCACCCACCTGCACCAAGAATTATAAACAATAGATGATAATCAGCAGCAGGCTTGACTTTCTGGAAGCCTTCTACTATCAATCATTTGGTATTAATTCTGCACAAAACATGCATCTTCCCCATAAATTGTTGTTGTAATTTAATTTGCAGAGCTTATTTCTCTTCCTTGTGCTTGTACGTATATACCAATGGCAGCTATATTGATCATCGGAGGCACTGGGTACATTGGAAAATTCATTGTAGAAGCCAGTGTGAAGGCTGGACATCCTACCTTTGCTTTGATAAGAGAGAGCACAGCCTCTGACGCTGTTAAGACAAAACTTATTCAGAATTTCAAGAAATTAGGAGTCACTATAATCCACGTAAGTGCTGTTGGATTTTATTTTCAGAAAGACCCATTATATATCCGAATATACCGTATAATTTTCCTAATTTTTTTTTTGGGTTCCACGATTTAAAATTTCTATTGTATTTTCAAGTTTTAAAATGCTTATTTAAAGTTATATTTAAAATAATTTAAAAAGTGTAACAAAAAACTTAAAAACAACAATTGTTTGTATGTTAATTTATTATAATTTTCTTTTCTTGGCATGAGTGAGCAGGGTGATCTTCAGGATCGTGAGAGTTTGGTGAAGGCAATCGAGCAGGTTGACGTTGTGATATCAGCGGTATCCGGCCAACAGATATCAGACCAAACCAACATTATTGCTGCCATTAAAGAAGCTGGTAACGTAAAGGTTGGTATATAATTTATTAGTACATAAATTTGAAAGTTTTTCTGTTACTATTACTACTATTATTGTTGTTGTTGTATTTCAATTGTTCAGAGATTTCTGCCATCGGAATTTGGAAATGATGTGGATCATCTTGAGAATATGGTGGAGCCAGCAAGATCTGTGCTGGGAGAAAAGGCCAAAATCCGTCGTGCTATTGAGGCTGAAGGAATTCCTTACACTTACGTGCCAAGTAACTGCTTTGCTGCTTATTTTCTTCCAACATTAGCACAGCTTGGAGCTACTGCTCCTCCCAGAGACAAACTCACGATATTAGGAGATGGAAATGCAAAGGGTAAACAGTTATTTTTATATTTAAGTTCTCAATGGGTTCAAATTTTATATTCCAAGTTTTAAATTTTGTGTTAACGACTATTTTTTTTGCAGTTGTTTATAATAAGGAAGATGACATTGCAACTTATACTATTAAAGCTGTTGATGACCCAAGAACAGTGAACAAGACCCTTTACATTAGGCCTCCTAAAAACATTTACTCTTTCAATGAGCTTGTTGCACTATGGGAAAACAAGATCGGCAAAACCCTCGAGAAAACCTATGTTCCAGAGGAGAAACTACTCAAGGACATCCAAGGTTAGTAAAAGTTTATCAAGAATAAGCAAAGAAATATGTGAAATAAGTTTCGCTTTTCCAACCTGTCCAGGATTATAGAATGGTGAAGTTATAACTCTTTAATTTTGAACCTTTATAATACTCTTATTTATATTTAATATTTAATTATTTTCTGATACAACAATTGTGGTCTAGTCCCTTAGGGACGTCTTCAACTAATTACTTAGATTTTCTAGATATTATTATATATATTTGGTTAACTTCAGCTTGTCGTTTCATTTATAATATTCATGCAGATTCCCCAATTCCATTGAATGTTATATTAGCAATATCCCATTCAACCTTTGTGAAAGGAGATCAGACCAACTTTGAGATCAATCCATCTGCATCTGGGTTGGAGGCTTCCCAGCTGTATCCTGAGGTTAATTACACCACCGTGGAAGAATACCTCAGTCAATTTGTTTGAGCAAAAACCATCAACAACTGCAAGCACCTAGCTAGATCGATCTTGTTATATTTATTACTAAAATAAAATCCTTTTATATTCGTCGGTTTGTTGTTTGATTCCCACATATAAAATTACAGTATTGTAGATCAATAATCATGCAGCTCTTTTAATTCTAGTTTTATGAGTGTGGACTGTAAAATTGTAGCAAGTTGGATATTGTTTCAATATATTTTCTTTTTAAAAATACACCTAAACATCTCTGTCATTGCAAAGAAGTTCATATCGATATTTGAAAAATTTCAGCATTTTTGTCAGTGTGATTTGAGTTGACCGGATTTCAGTATTTTTGCTTGACCACCCAATTCTAACCCTTCACCTGCCGTGGTTTCATCTTCTTTAATGGAATTTTTGCTAATCACATCAAGTATAAACAACACACTTGAGCTCCGCATGTTTCCATACTCTCGTAGTTGAAATGAATTTCAGAACGCCTTCGGATAAGAAATATTGCATCCCCATTTCCCGTATATGTGCCACTATTGCATTATCTGACTCAGGGATAATTGTTTGAACAGTTGAGATAAGTTGGAATAATGAACGCTCGATTCTGGGATCACGGTTTGCACCAACAATCAAAGCTGCAGCACCATCAGCAAAAAGGGCAGAGCCTACAAGAACATCCAAGTACGTATCAGATGGTGCGTGAAAATATATAAGCATCATCTCACAGCTGACGATGAGAACACGGGCGCTGGCATTGTTCTTGGCAAGGCGAAGTGCAGTCCCGGCAGCGAAGCAACGTCGTTGATATACCATAAACATATGAACTGAATATTTCAGGTCAGTGTGCTTGGTAAGTTGATGATCCGCACCAGGCATGTCTATACCGGAAGAAGTAACGTATATAAGATGTGTGATGTTTGATTCAGCCTGTCCCCATTCATCAATAGCCTTAACTGCTTCCTTACCTAGCTTGGGTCCGTAACCAGGATTTCTTAACGCGAAGTAAAAGATGAAGCATTAAGGGTACTGACATTTGGATGCTCTTTGATAAAGTCAAAGTATATATGGCGTTTCCTTATCATCGATTTGTCACCAGTAAAAATCGCATGCATTGACAGAATAATAAAAACATTATATTATAAATATGCAAACTATAATCATGCTTTAAAAAATAAAAAAAATTTAAATTACAGACACTTAGGGAGTCTACCTCTTGCCATTTCCTTTTAATACGTTTTGAAGCTTATCAAATTCTTCTCAGCTCTCTTAATCCTCTCAAGATGGTGTTGTAACAGAATAACGAGCTTATAAAACCAAGTAAAATAAAAAATTCTCTATTTATACGCATTCTCTTATCAAAGACTAATCTTTCAATTTTAGAGGATTAATGATTATTACCTACTCTTAATGTAACAATTTCTAAAATTAAAAGACCACTAAAAAAAATTATATCCATTAACAAAAAAATTAAGGGCCATCTTAAGGGTTATTCATGGCCACTAATTTATGGCATTAATGGCCATGAATAACTTATATTCTCCTACTTGGTTTGTAAATTTTTAAATATAAAAAACAAAATATAGGGATTATAGCGATAAGTTAGTAAAGTTAATAACTTCTCTTCTATGTATTACCAATGTATCATGTTTCTAATTACTACTTTTATGAGGTAATTTAACTTTAATGAAGAAACCTTATATTTATTTTGCCGTATGTGTGTGATTACATGCATATCACAGAATGTAGCAAAAATAATAATTTTATTGGGATATTCTAATTTTTTGTAAATTAAACACATTTAATTTATAATCATTAATCTTTAGTAATTTTCTAATGAAGTATAGCACCAATAATGTGATGTCTCTGAGTAATCAAACGCCTTTAATTTCTTGTTGATTAGCCAATTCGAGAGAGAGAATGAGAGAGCTGAAGAGGAAGGCAAAAAATTGAAAATTGAATGCCTGATGAAGCAAAAACAATTCTGCTTCTGTTTTATAATTTTATAGCAAGTATTATTGGGACCCCTGAATTATAAAATATCATTCAGGACCTCAATCATAAAATATTATTTAGGCTTTTCGACTTTTAAAAATTATAAATTGACCCCGAATTTTATTTAAATATTTATATATTTATGAAATATTGTAATTTTTTCTAAATCACAATAAGACCAATTTTCAAGCTCTCATTTTGTTAAATAATTTAATGTGTAAACCATTTACGACTTTTGACTAAATAATATCTCTAAGAGTATTAGCTCTCTTACGAATATTATTTACTCTCTCTTATAGTAAGAATAATCTCAAGATTTATATTATGACCTCTCAGGTTTACTATGATGTTAGCTATGAGCTAAAATCAATCTCATTAACCTCATTTCGAACTATTAAAATTCTCAACGACTATGGTTGATATCTAGCAATATACTATAGCCCCTAACTCATAATAAAGAAAAACTTCATCAAATCTTATGTCCGATTATAAGTTTTGTGAGAATAATCTCCTTCCGTTCGTCTAATTCCAACCAAATCAGGGTTCATGAATGTCAAAACTCTTAATTCAGTTTTATTCAGATAATCAATTAGTATGAATTGAACTTGTCATTACCAACTCTTCGTATGACATTTGTGTTTTAGTTAAAGATTTTATTTTTAGTTGTTTACTAATATTCAACTGAAAACTCAAATTTGAATTAAGTTAACGGTACCTTGAAATCTACTATATCGAGTTAATAGATTCTTTCTAATAGTCATTTGTTACTCGATATAAATAATATATGACTAAATTGACTTTTATGTACAAGACGTGATTAGTTTCGTATTTATACACTATATGAATTATACGTTTTTAAAACAATTGACAACCATGATGTTCAAGGCCTAAGGAGTAGTTAACACACTTTTATAATTTAATAATTAATTATTGATATCATACATTCGTGCGATTCACCATACTTTGGTCAAATTCAAATAATAGTTCTCTAACTATTATTTTACACTAATGTCCTAATGATATGATTATTACATCACTTACACTAATATCATCTCATGATATTTACCGAAGACATTCAGTGTGCCTACTATACAATATTAATGCCCAGTTAATATTATGTCTGTAGAGAATAATTTAGATAATTTAATTATCTTGAACGATTCACATGTATATTCTATTACTAGTATGATTGGATAGAAGAAACAGTATATATATATATGAATTGAAACACTTTCATTTTTAATAAATATGTACAATATATATTTTACAATAACTTAATATAATATGCCCCAAATCAACAACACGAATAGTTTTAGGGCATACAACACTAACAAACTCTCACTTGCACTAAAGTCATTCACTGTTGTATCTCAGATCTATCTTCTCAAGATACTAGTTCAGCTGCTTTAGTGTTATCACTTTATTGAGAAAGTCAATGATATTCTTTGTTGAAGATATCTTTCCAATCAAAATTTCTCTAGTACTAACAAATTCTCTCAATATGTGATACTTTTACTGAATATGTTTAGATTTCTAGTATGCTCTTGGTTCCTTAACTTGTGCAATAGCATATGTATTATCACATAATACGCTTATCGGATAAGCCATACTAAGAATTATACCCAGTTTAAATACAAATTTTTACATCCAAACTGCTTTTTGAGCTGCTTCTGAAGCTGCTATATATTCAGCTTCTATGGTAGAGTCGACTATTGTCGTTTATTTGGAATTCTTTTAAATCACAGTCCCTTCATTACACAAAAGTATAAAAGCAGATGTATATTTTTAATTATCTACATTCGATTAAGAATTAGAATTCAAGTACTCATGAATACTTAACTCTTGAGATCCATAACTCAGAATCAAATTCTTAGTCCTTCTTAAATACTTAAGGATAATTTTTACTGTAGACCAGTGTTTCTCTTCGAGATCTGCCTGATATCTGCTAGTAACACTTACAGTATAAGCTATATCAAGTCGTGTACATAGCATAGTATACATCAAACTACCTATAACTGATGTATATGAAATACTACGCATCTATTGTCACTCTTTATCGATCTTTAAACCCATATCTCTTGAGAAATAAAGACCTTGATTGAAGGGTAGGAGACCTTTCTTAGAGTTCTTTATATTAAATCTTTTTAACATCTTTTCAATGTATAACTTTTAGGATAATCCAATTATCTTCTTCGATTTATCTCTATAAATCTAAATCCTGAGAATATAATTTGCATCTCTCACACCTTTCATGAAAAAAGTTTTGGATAATCAAATTTTAACTTCTGTCATCATGCACACGTCATTATCCATCAATAATATGTTATCTATATGTAATATTAAGAACGTGATTGTATGATCTTTAATTTATTTGTAAACAAAAGGCTCATTAGAATTTTTGATAAAACCAAACGTTTTTACTATTTTATCAAATTGAATATTCCAACTTTTAGAGGCTTGCTTTAATCCATAAATAGATCAATGCAACTTATATACTTTATGTGGTTCATTAGCAGACATAAAACTAACTGGCTATTTCATAAATAGATTTTTCTTAATATAATCATTAAAAAATATTTTTTTGACATTTATCTGCAAAATTTTATAATCATAATATGCAGCTATAGCTAGCATAATTCGAATGGATTTTATTGTAATAACGGGTGAAATTTTTTTTTCATAATCCAATCTTGATTTCTGAGTATAACCTTTCTTAATCAGCCATACTTTTTAGGTCTCTACCTGTCCATTCTTATTAATTTTTCTCTTGAAGATCCATTTATTATCAATAAAAATTATTCCTTCTAAAGGATCAACAAGTGTTCAAACTTAATTTACATGTATAAAATCCATTCTGGATTTTATCGCCTTTAGCCATCTTTCTAAATCTCTATCTAGGATTACCTCTTCATAAATTTTAGGATCATCTCCATAATTTGGAGCTCATACTAAGTAAGATTTAAAATCTTGCTCATTGAAAAATCCATATCCCTCTAAAACTACAGGATTCTTAGAAGATTTTTAAGTTGAAACTGGATTAATAGGAATTGAAGTCTACTGACTGGATGTTTTATTTTTAGTTTGGTCGGATTGATATTTAAAAGACTCTTCTTTTAATTTAATCTCTCTACTTAAACCTCTTTCTTCTAAAAACTCTTTCTTTAAGAAGTTTGTATTCCTATTAATTAATATTCTTTGATCAGATGAAAAGTATAATTGATATCCTAAACTTTCTTTAGAATATTCAATAAACTGACCTATCTCTAATTTAGAATCAAGCTTATGAGATTTGAATGACTTGACATATACAAGATAATTTCAAACTTTCAAATAATATAAACTGAGCTCTTTACCACACTATATCTCATATAGAGTCTTTTGGACTGATTTAGAAGGAACTTTATTAAGAATATGTGTAGCAGTCTACAAAACATATTCCTATAAATATAATGATAAGTCCATAAAACTAACCATTGATCGCACTATATCTAATAAAGTACGATTTCTTCTTTTTGCTATACCATTATATTGAGGTGTTTACGGAGGTGTCATTTGTGAGACAATTTTATTTTTTTTTAAGAATTCTTGAAATTCAGTACTCAAGTATTCACCTCTGCGATTTAATTGCATAACTTTTATACTTTTTCCTACTTAGTTTTCTACTTTACTTTTGAATTCTCTGAACTTTTTAAAAGATTCAGATTTGTATTTCATTAAATACATATACTCATACCTAGATATATCATCGATAAAGGTAATAAAGTAATTAAAACCTTCTTTAGCTATTGTACTAAATAGTCTACATACATCAGTATGTAAAAGATCTAATAATTCTTTTGACCTCTCATCTTTATTCTTAAAAGGCAATTTGATCATTATTTCTCAAAGACATAACTCACAAGTTAAAATGGGTTCAAAACCTAATAAAATCAATATTCCATTAGTTTCAAGTTAAATGAGTTGTTTATCTCTGATATGGCCTAATCTATGATACTACAGAAACTTAGAATTAATTTTATTTCGAATTCTTTTATTCATAATAGAAGAAACTGAATAATTATTATTCATTCAAAAGACATATAAACTATTTGTATTAATGCTTTGCCAACACATACATTTTTAAAATGTAATGTGCATTTATTTTCATTAAATTGTATATAATAACTATTATTACAAAGTACAGATACAAAAATAATATTTTGTACAGCAGAAGTAAAATATAAAATATTCTCTAATTTTAAAATGTACCCGAATGATAACTGTAGTCTACATGAGTGATGAGTACATAAAAGTGTACGAGTATTAAGATTTAAATTTATCATTTTACACTTTGAATATAATTAATTTTCTCAAATTATGCATATTTTTAGTTTTTGGAATAAATTTTAAGTTATTGGTAATTTGTGTTTATTTTTATCTTTGATGCAGTGATAGTAAAAAGGCCGTAACTTTTGATCCAGAAGAGATTTT
>JAWDEX010000004.1:2878604-2922727 GCA_035221805.1 Trichilia hirta | reverse complement strand
CTTTTTCTACTGAAAATAAAAATTGTTTAGAGTTCTGTTTTAATGATTTGGCGCCTAAGCTGCTATATTTTACTGGACTATTACACAACCTAAATTTTTTTTCCCCCTCGTTTGAAGCACATCTAATTTTTTATTGGATTCTGAAAGGCTTCTTTATGCAGGGATGCTTTGTTTATTTATTTATTTCATCTTTTATGCAGATGGACACCAGTCCCACCACTGGTAGTGTCAACACTACTACTGAGGAAAAGCAACGTCTGGCAAGGTCATCTCTTGCTTTCAATTGTAAGAAGTAAGTGTATTGCATCAAGGATTTGATCTTTTTTCTCTGCTTGAAGGTTAGGACTGGTAGTTATTTTCCTTAAGTTTATGGTACCTATGATTGTTAATTGAGGCCCATCCTTTAGATGCAAGTCACTTTCATCTCTTCTCTTTAATGTGATGTTTCCTTTCCTTGACAGCCTGGCATTCAGGAAATTATTTCCTGAGTATGTGGAAAAATATAATGAGCAGCAGCTTTCTGAGCAGCATGTGTCAGAGCAACTGTCACCTGAGTCACCGCAGGAAGAAAATTCCAGATTGAAGATCAAAAAAGTTGGTAATGCAGAAGATGACATAAAAACTGTAGACTCCCTGAAGGATGCAAGGGGAAACAAGAAACAGACATTACCAACCTGGATTCTGCTGCTGCTTGTTTCTGTTGTCGGCATTGTAATGGCGTTGCCTCTGTTTCAGCTTTGATGATCTAGACCACAAATTGGAATGTCTATACTGGATAGTGGACATACAGGTTTTGCTAGTCTAAGAAAATCCTTTGTGCTCCTTTACTTTGTGCTGTACTTCAGGGATGATTTTGTATAGGGTTTTGTGCCTACAGGGGCTCGGTTGGATTTCAGGGCTATTGTTTTCCTTTTATGTTGATGTTAGTAGGTAGTCAATGTCCAACATTACATTAAATGTTTGCTGAAGCTTTGTTATCCTATTTTTGGTCAGTTTCTCTCCATTTGCAGATTGCTCCTTGTGATCTCCCTCTTCCTCCACCTTTTGGATGCTAATTTATTGTTTTATAATTTAAAGATTGTAGTTGGTTTAGGAGTAAACTGTCCTTTTTCATAGTGTTAACCAGATGCATTTTGTTTGGTGGCTGCTATCAAAGGGGATTGAGATACGGAACTGTTGGCAGCATTAAGATGGGATGAAACTGGAAGGATATAATTATGGCTAAGATGAGATGAAACTTCAGTTTGTTCATGACATTTGAGATAAGCTAAATATGTTTTGTTTTGTGGAGTTTTTGAGTTAAGATGGGTTGGGGAGTCTCGCATTTTGCAAATGGGAGTTATTATCCATACGTAGGAAGGTTTACCAGTAACCACATCCGCATACATACCAATTCCCATTTGAAACATAAAGGATTCAATTCAATATATTCTCCAAAAAGTCAATATTTGTTAATTCTTCTCGTTTCAATACCTTTAATGCTTGACAAGATTTTTTGCAAATTCAACTATTGGTTTAAGTAGCGAAGGTATCCTTTTCCCTTCTATCTTTCCTCCACAAGCTGAAAAAAGAAAGCAGTTTCATCTTCTCAAACGTTATTTAAATTGTTACAGATGCGTGAATTACCAATAAGATCGTCAATTGTCCTCTCAATTACCTCCACTAAAAAAAAATAAAGACACAAAGGCCTCATAGTGCCCCGAACATACGCTAGAAAAAAAAGAAGAAAAAATAGCCTCAAAGTGCCCAAAACATCCGCCGGATATGCAGCAAGCATTTACTCCACTCCCCACAACTCCACAAGAAGCATTTCTTTTCATTTCTTTTTGCTGACAAAATAATTATAATGATAATAATGATGATTTTTAGTATTGCTCTGTCTTGCCATTTTCGCTGTTTAATCCATTTCATTTACAATTTTTTAGCTCCTCTTATGTCTTTCCAACATGTCTATGCCTAAACAAAAAAGGGTTTTGAGTATTCGTCCTATAATAAATAAAGTATGATAGGTTGTTGATTCTTGATGATCAAGTTTGATTTAAGAGAGGTAAGACATCGATGATTATATTCCATTTATCTTTATTCTTTTCTTATACTTCTTGTCATCTCTTGTATGGATTAATGTTGATTTAGAGCATCATTTCTAGTATGTTTTCAACAGATAGGTTGTTAAAACAAAATGAATTCACCTAACAAATTACCACACTTTTTTTCCCAACATGGTGCAAGTAAAAGATGTTACTCTGCTATATTCTATTTCTCTGATTTGGAATTTTGAATTTGATGAGGTTTCAGTTTGGTTGTTGGACATTGCCTTGTTAGCTAGTAGATGGAACCTATGGAATATTTAAAACTTAGTACATTTACTTCTCATATCAGAAACTTTCCGTATAAAAAAGAAGCGACTGAAGAGTTTCACATGTTTTAGTCTTTTAATATCGTCAGTTGACTCCATTTAACTGGAATTTTCTCTTTTTTTTTTCAAATAATGCCTTACATCTTTTGTTTGATTTTCCTTTTCTGATATTTTGTTTTTCTACATCGGTTTTAGTTTATAATCAGGTTTTATAGTTTTCAGGCAATGATGAAGAGCTCTCCGAAGCATCAGAACTGTGAGGCAAGTGATTATGGTGCTCATGAATTTGATCCTCAGGTGGATTTCGCACAGGTAAACACTCTGCTCTAATTTCATTTCTGTTGAACATGCTCAAAATGAATTTTCATTTAGTTTCTGTGATGTTACACATTGATCCATAAATCTGAACTTACCATCTGTGTGACTAACTACTCAGACTTGGATATTTCAGCAGTATTGCATGTCATTAACATCTAATGTTGTTCTCTTCATGTCTTTACTGGAGAAATGAGAAAAAGTTCATGGACTCTTTACTGCTGGTTCTGCAAAATTACAATATTAATGTCATTTGGGTTGGGGCTTGATTAGTTTCTTGAAGAAGCAAGACAACATGCAAGAGGAGTGAATTTTCATGCCTCATTGACATATGCAGAAGGAACTGGAAAAAGTAAGTTAGGAGAAGAGAAAAAGATCAAAAAGTCATGGAAAATTTCTCTCTTCTCGTGGTTGAAAATGGAGAAAAAGAGCAAGCCTAGCATGGAACCTGCAAATACTTCATACATTTCAAAGCCAAAGAAGGGTCATGTTTCTGGTCCAATGTATGGTGCTGGCAGGGAAGAAGAAACAAGGAAGCGGCATCCAATATCCGGGCCAATTGCGAATTTTTTCAATCCCATCAGAAAAGTGGAGAATGAGATTCCTTATATGTGTCTTGATCAGCCTAACAATCCTCACCATGTTAGGTCTTATGGACCAGTTTATTTGGTGACTTAGTCTTTTGAGGCAAAGGCTATGAAAATGGGAATTCTGCATTTCCTCGGCAGAGTCTATTTTGGTCCGTAGAAACAGCAAGTGATGTCTAGGAATTGGACGATTTGTACTTGGAATTTCTGATAGAAAAATGCTTGAAAATTGAAGCTATAGCTATCTTTGTTTATTAATCAAGTGGCTCTCATTTCCTTTCTTATTTAGTTCATTGTTGCTTGGGCACATTTGCAAGAACAATTTAATAAATTTGCAGTTCTTATTTCTTAAGAAGCTAAAAAGAAAGAAAAAGGATCTTAGGGTATACATATTTTTTATTTCACAGTGATGAATTTGTTCCACAACAATTCTTATTTAGTCTGGCTTTAAGCAATATCTCACAATTTCCAGTCAAAAAGAATACAGGATTCCTTTTGATTTTACCAGGCAATAACTTACAGAATGAAGAATTCTTTTGCTTCAGATTACTGCTGATTTGCCTATCAGAGAAATCACATCTAATAAGCTAAACTTCTTGTGACACAAGCCTAGAACGAATTATTTTTTCCACTATTACATCTGCTACCACGTTCAAGATTTCCACCCAAATCAGCTTTGCTAGGCTTTTACATATTTTAACTAGAGCCAAGTTGAAAAAAGAAAATGCAATCTTGGGAACTGTGAAGTTGTTCAGAAAACTGGAATAAATCATTATCTTAACAGATGCATCCCTTGTTTTTATGCCCATATGCAAATACCACACACACTCATATATATATATGAGTAGAGACCTAGTCCACATATTACAGAACGAATCCTGTTATCAAATTCGCATAACCTCCTGCAAACAAATGGTACTTGGGATTATTGAATCAATATTTAAAGTGGAAACAAGTTAAACGCACGAGCAGCGAAATCATGTCGCTTAATGAGGAACTCGAATTTTGAGCAATTTGCATATAGCTTTACTCTTTGAAGCAAGAATGTTACGAAGTGCTTCCTCTGTCTTTAAACAGAAGAGCCTTTTCTCTTTACAGACAAATCAATTTCCGGTTCTCCACTGAGCAAAATTGAGCAATGGTTTGACATTCGTCAATCTCCCGGAAGAATCAAGAATTCTCCAGGATTACAGAATTCACATTTCTGTAGATATTCTTCAAACAACTAAGATAATTTATGCCGAGATACAATCACATCTTCTGGCTACTAAATCTGCTGTAACTGCAAATTTATACTCTCCTATCTTGTTCAGCATCACGAGAATCACTGGAACTAGCAGGATTTGCCCTCTTCTCCCTACTCAAAAGTCTCTTCAAGGACCTCATTCTTGTCGCAACAGGTGACTTTGATTCATCCTCATTACATCTTGTTGGAGATAATGCTGACAAACGCTGGCTAGTACTTACAGGAATGTCGATCACCAAATGTGTATAAGATGATTGAGAAGATGAAGAAGAAGAAGAAGAAGAAGTTGTTCCCTCTTCTAAACAATCTCCACCAGTGCTCACCAGAGTTTCATTTCCCCAAAACAATACGTTGGTAGGAAAATTTGGAGTTTCTGTTGAAAACCCGGATACCAAAGTTTCTTCTGAATTCTGACCATCAATTTCCCCTGATTCAGTAACCATGGAATGCAATCGTTGAAGATCAACTGGATTCCTACATAGTGGGCAAGTGGAATGAGATTGGAACCACATATCAATGCAATCAACATGAAAACCATGGTTACATTTCGGCAAAAGTCTAGCTTGTTCTCCCTGTACAAGCTCAGACAAACAAACCGCACATTCCAGGCCATCTTTGAACTCCTGAGGATTGAATGCAACAACAGGAATGGACCTGAGTATGGCAGGATTGAGCCCTGTACGTACACTGAAAGCCGGGTCTTGTCCTGCAGCAAAGTCAAGACGACGACGACGGCGGTTACGCGGAGGATTCATTGGTTGTTGCTCAATGCGCCACCAGAACCATTTAGCATATAGATGTAGGAAAAGAATAAAGACAATCACAAAGAAGAGTCCAATAATTGCTATCACCATTATTTGTCCCGTTATCCTTGCAGAAGATGAGTTGCTAAAAACATTATCAGCAGAATCGTCCATTTTTTCTTCTTCTTTCCTTGCTAAACCTCAGATACGGAATTCCCACCAACAAAACAAGAATTCTAAGAGATGAAAAACGAAACAAGAGCTCAGGAAAGAATGAAGTTTCAGACAAGAACGAAATGTTGGACTTGTTCTTCTTGTTCGTTGACAGAGACTTGAAACAAGTAAGCGATTTAAGGTAGGAAGCATTCAACTGTTTGAAGGGAATGAATGCGAAGGACGTAGATTTGGAATTTTCTTGGGGAGGAAGAAGAGAAGAAGACGACGGTATTTTGGTCCAAGATGGCGCGATTACATCCTTGTTTCATGTAAACAGCGTTACGTTTCTTTCTCTTTATTTGGTTGGTGTTATGGCCTCGGCGTAGGTTAAGGGGCGGGATTGGAATCTTCGAATCAAATTCTTATTTTTTTATTCCATTCTATTTAATATTTTAAATGAAATCCACTTCGCAGTGCTAATTACAATTAAATTATTAAATTAAAAAATATGTAATTGTTTATCGAAGAGTTTGATTAATTATTTTAAAATTAATTATCAATATTATTAATATAAAATTAATTACTTCACAACTCACAAATAACTCGAAAACTTTTTAATAAAAGCCTTTCCGTGCGTAAAGTAAATGAAAAGCTTTACTTTACTATCAATAATTTGATTGAGACATGAGTGGGGTCGTGGCCTAACAACATTTTCACATGGAGCTATGGTCTTTTTAATTCAAATCTCGAGAGGATTAAAAAATAATCTTTGATTGCTAAATTGATTTTTTTTTTTGATTGCTAACTTGTTTTCTATCACTTTTCATATGGTGGATGCATTTTAATTTTTAATTTATATTATTAATTTGTTGTAGCTATAAGTATTGAACTAATTCCAAACATGCTAAAGATTAGTTATTGTATCAATAAGTAAGATCAATTTATATATCATTTGATATTAATGGGTTGTAATTATTAAATTATAATTATTATGAAATAAAAATATTTAATATTCAATAATAATAATAATAAATTAATGGTAAAACAGCTATCCAAAGCTTTAACATATAATTAAGCTAATTAAGCTGCTTTCATCATTCCTTTTTCTTTTTCATTTTTTTTTTCTTGAGAAAAAAGTTATATGAAGAAGCTTGGCATCCCAAAATTATGATTTTATATTTAAGGGTTTTGCTAAATAATGTGCTTAGGGCACTGGTTAAGAATTTTATATTTATTATTTATAATAATATTTGTATTTAATACAATAATTAATGAGTATTTATAATATATTGAAAATTATAACTTATTAAATATAATAATTTTAATCAATAATGTAAGAATATTATTTAAAAAAATATTGTATATAATTATATTTATTATTTATTTTAAAATTAAATCAGTCCAATGCTTGAAGTTAAAAAAAAAAAAAAAGGCTTGGGCAGACAAAATGATGAATTTGAGATGATTTTCCATAATCATAGAAATAGATTACCTAAATATGTATAGATTTTCTTGGAGAGTCTGATGCTCTTCAAAGCGAAGAAAATTTAAGCGTTTTAATAATATTATTTTTTAATAAAATTTATATATTTTAATATTAATATTAATATATATTTAATAATCTTTATAATTTAAAAATTATCACACTATAATACTAAATAAAATTCTAATCTTATTTAAAATTGTGATGCTTAATTATACTTTAAAATTAAAGTTAAAATATGTTTGATAATATTAATTTTTAATAAATTTTTTATTAAATTTAATATTTTTGTATTGACAACAACTATGATTTAAAAATGGTAATATTATAATATTAATATTTTGTTCAAAAATTATAGTATTTTTGTTGTACTTTAAAATTAAAATTAAAAATTATAATAATATTAATTTATTTTTTTTATTAATAATTACTATTTAATACTTTTATGCGTGACTCTAAAGTTACGTTACCCGATAACAAAGGAAGCTTTCGTGGTAAAGAGCCCGAAACACAAGAATATTGAATTAAAGGAATCAAAGATTACTCAAAGGTTTTGCCTTTTGAGAAAGTTCCCACGAAAAATCATAGAAATTCCAACACAATAAATAAATAAATAAAATTACGATATTAATACTTCCAATCAAATAACAACGCAAAATTCTGTTGTGTTATGCAATTCCTAACACAACTTAAGAATATCATAGAAAGGAAACCTTCGTTACTCTTAGCTTTAGTAAACCTGCAGAATGGAAAATTATGAGCTCAACAGAGAGGACAGGGTGAATGAAATCTGAGCCAAAGATTCAATATGTCGAAAGAATCAAGAATGTTTTTAATGTTGAAAAAAATTGATTTTAACGAATGAAATTACAATTAAAAAATTATTTTTCATTTGTTATATGTAAAGGATAAAAAGGTCACTTCCTATGAAATTGATGACGTGATTATAATTTTCTTTCTTTTTATTCTCAAAATTTTCACGCTTGTCGTACATTTTATTTTGTGTTAAAACTACCGTATTTTTCTCTTACTTTATACAAAATTTACTTGCTTTTATGAGTAGTCACTGAAGTTTGAGAAGAATTTAAATGAGTTAGTAAGAAAATAGCAGACTCATAACCTAAAAGTACAAATCTTGTTATCTCATAGCTCGGGTGATTTTTTAAATTAACTCAAGTTTTTATTAAAAGCTCAAAGTTGCATTATAGTAATTTATATTAAAAAAATAAAAATTAAATTTGAGTTTAGTTTAGTTTTAAATCAATAATAACTATTAATTTAAAAATAAAAGTTAAATAATATATATATATATATAATTTAATTAGTTAATTAATTGTTTATTTGTCAATTAATGCTACTTGATTTTGACCAATAAGAAAGAGACATGTACATGAATAATTTGGTCAATTGTCAAAGAGAGGAAAATGTCCAAGCAATTATACTTATACATCAATGTAATTTTTTTTTTGCATTAAAAAAAATTAAAACATTTTATACAAGAATTAAAATATTTTTATACACTAATGTATTATAATTATTCCATTTCAATAAAATCTTCATAAACCATTTTCTAAAGTGTTTCAAGACATATGAGGTTGAAACCCTGCTCACAATCAATCGGAAAAACATTTGGTTTATTTCTTTGGGCAATAATAAATAAAAAATGCTGCAATCTTTACAAGCAGTTTCATTTTTTATTTGTGAAATAATTTTGTGGAAGCAACCCAATTTATCCATCCCAAAGCCATGGGTGACTAATTCTGAGACTAGCATAGTATAGGCCCAACCCAATAAGAAAGTAGACTCCTTGGTCCAAGAACTTGGCCACAGACAATCCTTTCACGGGCTTTTGATTTGGTGTTGTAGCATTCTTCATCATCCTGTATCCAGCTCCCGCAGATATTACACAGGCACATGGAAGAAAAATCTTCCCGTGGCTTTTGTGACGCTCTCCCTACCCATCGCCAGAATCCAACATCTGAATTTTCACTTTGCACAGTGAACTCAGTTTCTCCATTGTTTGTTTTTCAGCATTTACAATACTGGCCAGAAGAGGAAAAAGGCAGTCCATTGTTTCTTTTTCAGCATTTACAATACTGGCCACAAGAGGAAAAAGGCATTCTTTTGCTGGAAACTGCGTGAGCAAATTTTGCTTCGGATTTGGATTTGAATTGTTTCATTTGTTTCCTGAATGACGTATCCATGCCTTTATTAGGTACCTTCTTCTTTTTCCTTTGTTTCAGGATTTCCATTGGTTAAATTTTATTACATGTAAGTGAGAGTTCTTTGTTTGGTTGTTAAAGTTTTCTTTTTTTATCCTGTTTTCTTAATACTATGCATGCCCTCTAAGTTTTTAACTTTTGTTAGTGATGAATACGGTTATAATATTATGAATTCTTGGTTTATGGTTGTAAAATATTTTCTCCTGGTTTTTCTGAGTAGATTGTTTCTAGCTAGTAGTTTGACAGGATATTGTTTTGGCCTTGAACTTGTTAACAGATATTGCTACAGCTCTGCCTTGTTTGCAAAATCATCTCGGTCCACTAAGGTCGCAAAATTTTACTCATGCTAAAGTTTTATCGAGTAAATTTACGTCAGGAGATGATAAGAGGTTGTGTTTTGTGTCGAAATTGCTCCAATTCACTAATAAAGCAAATTTTAATTTTGGACACCTTGAGACACGACAAGGTAAACTGTTGATCACTGCTGTTGCTACCCTAGAATTTGATTGTCTGGTTCATAAGGGAGATGGAGCAAAGAATATACTTCAGGGTGTGGGTCCAGGTCTTCAGAAAATTAAGTTTGAATCATCTGATGGAGAGACTAAAGAAGTTGGCGAGGGAGAGAAGTTGAGGCGGATGCGAATTTCTAAAGCCAACAAAGGAAAAACACCATGGAATAAAGGAAGGAAACATAGTGCTGGTAACTAAATGCTCATGACATTTAGTTTGACATTTATCAATCAGTATTCTTATTTTTGTGTAACAATCACAGTGACTAATTCATTTATGTCCAGAAACCCTTCAGCGCATCAAAGAGAGAACAAGGCTTGCAATGCAGGATCCTAAGGTGATGTCACGTAAGAATGATTTTAAGCTTTAAACTTCAAATGATTAAATTGAAATCAACTAGCCGGTGGTCAATGTTTTGGTTCTGACTTTTATGGTGACCTTTTTTAATGAGTACTCGCTTAATTGGTTCATTTCCTCATTCGTGGTCGACATTGGAATGTTTGGAATGACCAATCTCAGCTGTCGATAATCTTACAACTGGAACTAATTCTTGGAGTTGTTTTAAGGTCTTGGCATATTGATTAATGCTTGACTCCAAACTTGATATGCAAATTTAAGATTCTAAACAAGTTTGGTGTGCTTAATAGTTAATAATTAACAAGGTAAGTTTAAACATAAGTTTTCCATCTGCAGTGCCTTAGTGAATGTAGATGTACTTGTTGTCCTGTTTTCACAGACTTTTTTGGGCATGCCCATTCAAGAAAATTTGAAGGATAAAACATTAATGTCATGTAAATCATGATATGGCTGACAGATAATGTAAATGATTAGATAAAGCTGAAAGGTGCCTTTGATTTCATGTTTTATGTATTGGATTGATTCTGATTGAATAATTATAATATGTTCATGTCAGACTGCCTTTCAAAACTTTTGAGGTTAGATTAGAAGAGTAATTCTCACAATTTAATTTTGTTATGCAGGTCAAAATGAAATTAGTCAATTTTGGACATGCTCAAAGGTGGGTAATTAGTTAAACATCTGCTTATACTTGGGTTTTCAAAGTGTGTGGCTCAAGCTGTGTAATTGTGAACTTTGATTTTCACTTTTTCTTTGTAATCTGAACAATATGCTCCATCTATTGCAAATGATATCACAGTGAAGAGACTAGGAAGAAAATTGGGGTTGGAGTGCGAACGAGATGGGAAAAGCACCGAGAGAAGCTGATGGTGCAGGAAAATTGCTATTTTGAGTGGCAGAACTTGATTGCAGAAGCTTCTAGAAAGGGTCTTGCTTGTGAAGCAGAGTTGCAATGGGATTCTTACAATGTCTTGGATGAACAGCTTAGCCAGGAGTGGTTGGAGAGCGTTGAGCAAAGGAAAACAATGCCTAGGCCAAAAGCTGGCATGGGAGCACCAAAGTCCCCTGAACAAAGAAGGAAGATTGCAGAAGCAATTACTGCCAAATGGGCTGATCCTGTAAGTACTTATGGAAATTTTTGCAGTATTCTTGTATACTATTAAGTTTTAATCCATAGAGAAATTTATGCACTTATGTACCCATGCACCATATGCAAATCTATAGGGTTGACATAATAACGAACTGAGAACTCAGTTGAAAAATCCCTCAAAAAGTAATTAGAGGGAATTCACTGATTTATCTGTTATACACTCTGGTGGTCTACTTTGAACCTGACTGAAAACTCCTTTTATTGCTGCATCTGTTTTTATGATTCAGTCAGTAAAAATGACAGGCATTTAACTTTATGAGTGGGTAAAAAGAGTTCTTTTTTCCTTTTAATCTTCTGATAATATTAATTTTTTTTGTCCTAGGAATACCGTGAACGGGTCTGTGCTGGCCTTTCAAAATTTCATGGGTCACCAGTTGGGGCTGAAAAAAAGCCAAAGAGAAAGCCGAGTGGCAGTACACGGTCAAAACGAATGCCCACAAAGAAAAAAGATACCAGTAGTTCTCCTAGGGGTGAGCCTACGAGCCAAATTGAGAAGTCCAAGTTGCGGAGAAGTAATACAACCCTGTATAAAGATCCTTCTGCAAGCTCCAAACTGGAGATGATAAAGAACATTAGAGCACAAAGAGCTGTTGCAGAATCTAAGAAAACCGAAGCCATTGAAAGAGCAAGGTTAGTTTATTGATGTGCTCTTGTACTTATGATGGACTTGTATATAACTTGGTATATGAACAAAATTCATAAATAAAACCACTGGCAGACAGAATCATTGCTTTTAAGCAGTTCGGCTGCTATGATCCCCTCTATTTATCTTAACCTTTGGAGTTATTTTCTTTTCATCATTAATGATTAGATTATCATATGCTGCAGGCTCTTAATTGCCGAAGCTCAGAAGGCTGCAAAAGCCCTTGAGGTTGCTTCTGTGAAGAGCCCTATTGCTCAAGCTTCTCTTATTGAAACCCGAAAGCTTATAGCTGAAGCAATTCAATCTATTGAATCCATAGAATCTGAGCAGATCACATCCAATGACAAACATGGTGGTTCCCCTTCTGTTGCCTCGGATGAATTGGTTAGCCAGGATGAGAAGTTAACAGCAAAAACAGAAAATGGAGGTTTGAACCATCAAGGATGCATCAGTGTAAATGGAAACCAAACGCTGGCACCTGGTAAAGACGAGGATTTCAAATTTACTAGTTTTACAATGCCTGGTAAATTGAACAGCGAGGACCTTCTTCCCAGAACCTCAAATGGTTATAGTTTGCGGACCCTGAATTTGGAGAGCCTGATAACACGGTCGGATTCATCAAAGCTACCTTACCATTTGGAACCAAATGGAAATGGTGAACACTAAAAGAATCCTCAACCAAATGGATCAAGTGTCCAGAACTTGGAAGAGGAGAAGTCCTCTAAACCAGACACGGTAACTAAAAGATGGGTACGTGGAAGGCTTGTCGAAGTTAACAGAAGGAGCATAAATTTATGTGAATAAAACACCATGAGCTTGGGATGGTCGAGTTTTCATCTCGGCCTTCAGTGCAAACTGAACATGTGAGCAGATGTTTTGACCCCGTCAATCTTGGATCATATTATTTTGTTCATGTAAAATTCTGTACCGGCTAGAACTTCTGATTAATTCTGCCCCATTTGCAGCATTGTTGATTGTAAGCCAATGTTGTAGCTGTTATACTCTAATTTCACCATTTAATATTTAGATTTAGCTACAATTTCACAATCTTCTGGATTGTGAACTATATCCTTGTACACTACTTTATGAAACATAGGACGATCATTATAACGTTTTGTCGTAAAACTGAGGATTAAGAACGTAGAAGTTGCTTGCTAGGATCACTGGGGCTGTCATCGTTATATGATTATGTGCCAAATCAAAACTTTTCACTATAATATCATTTAGATTCTCAAGTTTTAATGTTTTCACTACCGTGATAGTAGTTTATTCATTTCTATTAAATAAATCCCGAATTATATGAAAAATAACTCAAATATTCTGGCTTGTCAAGCAATGAGAGATAAGAGAAAACTGAAAAGTTTCTTAAATTCCTTAGGAATTCGATCAATTGATAACGATCTAGAGAAGCAATAACATACATGGGTAAGTTGAAGCCTTACTGAAAATTTTATATCTTTGTTCTTCTTATCAATCAAATAAATAGAAATATTATATGCTTTTGTGAAACAGTAATAGTTTAGGGATTTAAATGTTATTATCCCATTGTTTTATATATAGTTATGAATTTGTGATCATATGGTACAGCGAATACAGGGATGTGGTTGCACCACAGTCCTTAGATCCACGTGGGTGGTGAGAATTAGTTGAGGTAAATCAGCGTTGGTTGGGCAGCTACCGGGTCATTTTCTATTCACCGACTGATATTCTTTCTTACTTCCTTGGGTTTCACTGGCCACCTCCTCCTCTTCAGGTTTCTGATCCTAATAATCGCTGCACTTTACAAATATCTTCGTACCAAATCAAAAACCACGATAAAAATCGACAATGGACAGAGATTCCTCCGATGAAGACGACGATCGAGAGACTTTGGTACATCAAAACGACACCAAACACAACCACTATAACAACGACGAACACAACCCTCGTTCTATATTCGACATTGACGCCTTTCACTCTCCAATTCGACGTCGTTTCAGCTTCGACTTAAAAAATTTGAATAAAAGGTATCTTTTTCTTATCTTGCTTCTACCTGTCTCCATCGTTCTACTTTACTTCTCCGTCAACCCCCGTTATCTCTTCCCCACCAATATCGGTAATTTCAAATGCGATTCCTTCGCCGATCGCATGCGCGAGTCTGAACTACGCGCCTTGTCTTTGCTTAAACAACAGCAATTACAGCTCGTTTCGCTGTGGAATCAGTCATTTTTTAATAATAATGATACGAATCCGTTATTTCAAGAAGCTAAATCTGCGTTGCTTAATCAGCTCTCGATGAACGAGCAAATCGAGCAAGTTCTGTTATCTCAGCGTAAAGTTTCAAACTTCTCTCATGACTTTGAAATTGGGAATCCAAGTACTGGTTTAAAAAACTGTAGGAAGGTTGATTCAGTTGTTCCGGATAGAAAAACTATTGAATGGAAGCCGAAGTCGGATAAATTCTTGTTTGCTATTTGTTTATCGGGCCAAATGTCAAACCATTTGATTTGCTTAGAAAAGCACATGTTTTTTGCGGCTTTGTTGGGTCGTCTGTTGGTGATTCCAAGTTCTAAGTTTGATTATCAGTACAGTAGAGTTTTAGACATTGAACATATAAATGAATGTTTGGGTAGAAAAGTCGTGGTGTCGTTTGAAGAATTTAAGGGAACGAAAAAGAATCATGCCCACATTGATAGATTTCTATGTTATTTCTCAGCTCCACAGCCTTGTTATGTTGATGATGAACATATCAAGAAGTTGAAACGGTTAGGATTGTCCATGGGGAAGATTGAGACTGTTTGGAAAGAGGATACAAGGAAGCCTAGCAAAAAGACGGTTCAAGAGGTTGATGGAAAATTTAAGGTTGATGACGATGTGATTGCAATTGGGGATGTGTTTTATGCTGATGTTGAGCATGATTGGGCTATACAACCGGGTGGTCTGATTGCTCACAAGTGTAAGACTTTGATTGAACCCAATAAGCTTATTAAGCTTACTGCCCAGCGCTTTGTTCAGACCTTCTTGGGGAGTAATTTCATTGCTCTTCATTTTCGGAGGCGTGGATTTTTGAAGTTCTGGTATGTTCTCTTCTGTGTTTTGCTTTCTCGTGGTTTCTATATTTTTGCTAACAATGAAATGCGAGTGCAAATACATGATTGATGGAGAGTCAAAAAGTGAACGTTTTAGTTATGGACGTCTTGTAAATGGTTCATTTTGCAGTTTATGACAACCAGTGGTAGATGAGAGCTGTAACATGCTGAATTGTTACTTATTGTGACAGCAATGCCAAAAAGCCAAGCTGCTTTTACCCCATACCCCAAGCTGCAGATTGCATCACTCGGTTGGTTCGAAGGTCCAATGCGCCAATTATATATCTTTCCACAGATGCAGCTGACAGTGAAACGAGCTTACTACAGTCACTAATTATGGTGGGTGGAAAGACTGTACCACTTGTTAAACGACCTGCTCATAATTCAGCTGAAAAGTGGGATGCTTTATTGTATAGACATCATCGTGAGGATGACTCTCAGGTGAGACTATACAGCTCATCATTTTCTCTTTCTGAGGGGCTTACTGACTGAATTTACCATCAAATCTTTACTCCTTTTGTTTTTCAAATATTATTCCCAAAGTTATCTGTGGAAAGAACACACATTGAGTTGATTATACCTTGCACATGTATATGATCTGTTGGTCATAGGGTGGTTCTTGAGGTGAGGATTGGGAACGGCAATTACTCCTCCAATTGCCCTCAATTTCAATGAAGAAAGAGTTGCTTTCTAGGTCCCCAGAGAGTTTTTTAGGTAGTACCTGAGGGTTTATTGATCTATTATGCATCAGTTGAATGCTGAGTATTTATTTCCCCCTGTGGATTCTTGAGTCTTGTGTTAATTTTGGATCTTGAGAACCTCTTAATGAGTTCCCCAATCTATATTTCTCGTTATTTGGCTTGATCTACATGTACTCTGACACGTGTTTATTGAATTTTCAAATTGAAGGTGGAAGCTATGCTTGATAAGACAATCTGCACTATGTCTAACGTGTTCATTGGAGCTCCTGGATCTACTTTCACAGAGGATATCTTGCGGCTAAGGAAGGACTGGAGATCGGCGTCCATGTGTGATGAGTACCTCTGCCAAGGCGAAGAGCCCAACTTCATTGCGGAGGATGAAAAATGAAGAGCTTATTACATGCTGTGATTAAAGCTCTGCATCTTTGTTCAGTAGGCAGAGGAATTTGTTAACATGAATTTGTAGTGTCTGATAATAGCCATTTGTAATCTTCTACCAATTCGTTTCCCAAATTTCAGTTTATCACAGTATCATATAGGGAGAGTCACTTCCCCTTCAGATTATTTCATTTGTCAACCAATGTTGCGAGAATGGTTCTTCTGTTGCACTTAGAAATTGTGAATTCGTCCTCAAAAACACATTATGCTGTATCTGTTGCAACAATCTGCCGGTTTCCTTTTTCTTTCTGCACTTCATTTTGGTGAGTAATTTTTTTGGGAATGAACTAAAATTAGTCTTATGGTAAGTGAATTAATGTGAAACAAATGACAACATTTTTTTGACCCTTAATTTGAAGGAAAGAGATCAAAGGAACTCGCTTATCCTGTAGGAGGCAATGACTCGCTAACGCTTATTTCAACTGAAACGACAAGTCGTCCACAGGCTGATAATGCTCTGCTGAGGTGGCTTCTGCTGACGTGAAAAACGCGGACTCAGACTCAAACACTAGTTGTAGGCGAAGCCCTCTTGAAAGATTTTTTAGTAATCTTGTGAATCTGATTCTCGTGTAGGCCAGCCGCTTCAGCCTCTTGCTTTCATTGACTTGGTTCGGTTTTACCATACATATGTATCGCTTTTCGATACTGCATAGAAATTGTTTTCTGTTTGTTCTGTCATCTTACGAATATACGACAGTCTGTAAAGGTCTATATAAAAGGAAACGAAGTGATGCGAGCGAGATTAGTTGTGTTCCCAGTTAAAGGCAGGAACTGGTGCTTCGGCAGATCCATAGACCCATTGCTACCCGAAACGTCGTCGGCGGAGTCTCACACTCCGACAACTCTCAAACAACTATGGCACAAATTCTCTTCTTCCGATCAACGCAACTCCAACAATGTCGAACTTGTCGTAGATTTCATTTCTCTGAAGGTATACATTCCATCTATCTATCAATCTTTATTCCCTGTTCTTATTTTGTGTTTTCTGATCAAATGCTCATATGGGTTTGCTTCTGAATAGATGAATATGGCTTGGATTGGTCTGGGAAAGGCGCCTCATGGATCATTGAAGAATAAGATTCATGAGTTTGTTTCAACGTTCTGAATTTTTTTTTCTGGGTGTTAAGATTGGCGGTCGTGGTTAATATTTGATTTCTTGGTTGTGTAGGTTGGGTTTGAAGTTGTTGGCTCGGGAAAAGCCGTCTGAGTTGTTTTTGAAATCCATATCCAAGGAGGTTTCTCATCTTCAAGTCACATATCCATCAAGGTTATTTTTCCCCTTTCATATACCATTTTTTTTTTCTTTTGACTTCAATAATATGCAAATGAGGCTCATAAATGAAATGGAATATACTGCCAAATATTTCAAAACAAAGAACATTCGACTTTGAAAGTTACTATCTGTTTAGAATATAGTTATATTTCCTGTCACCATGTCCTTTGTTTTCCCGAAGTTGTGAAAGACAAAATATGTATATACGTCATAGCTATTTGTTTTTATCAGGTTATTTTTACCATTTTTTTGCAAGCATATGTTCTTTTATTTTTTTATTTTTTATTTTTTTCTGTTTACATCACAGCTTTATCTGCATTTAAATGGGTAAAGGATTTTATGCCAGGGATTGAGATTTCAATAGGATTTTTCTCTAATTACATCACAGTTATCATTTGGTCTTTTCTTCTGAGTAGGATAATACATTCTGGATCCTATTTTGAGTAGTGTTAAGCTGATGTGTCCTGATCTGTTCTTTCTAGTTATAAAAAGATTTCTACGGTAGGGATATGGAATATTTGCGAGACAGCTACTTGAAGAACGGATGAAAATGTAGGACATGATTTAGGATCAGATTTCTAATTGTTTTCTAAATTCTTTTACTGTGATTTTATGTTAGTGTTTCATGTTGCAGTTTAAATTCAAGATTAGTGCGCCGAAGGTTACGGCATATTGCCATCAGGTAATTGTTTCTTTGACACACTATATAAGAGTTAGAAGCTATTACGTACCTATCATCCCCTGTGGCCTCAAATGCCCAAAATATCTTAATAATGTCTAGATCCTCATCATCTTAAAATGTTGCCCTTTATTTGCAATGTTTTGATAATTTTTAAACTTCCTTCATAGATTATTATATCTTTTGGAAAGAAATTACTTTAATTTGAGTAAGATATAGACGAAAACATAGATGATGTGATGCATAGAGATAACTGCTATCTGTATTGCTAATATTTTCAGGGATCACCTTTGTCCATATGGGAAGGATATAAAGAATATGAATGCAAATAAATATAGCTAGTTCCACACTTTATGTTTTGAAAATGATATCTAGAATTCTCAAAAGGTTTCTTGTACCTACAGCCTGATAATTGATAGATAATTGACCACTTCAATACTACAATTGTTTTTTTTTTTCTTTTTGGTTTAAGCTTAAAGTTATATGTAATGATTATTTAGACTGTCTTTGTGTTATACAAATCAGAAACATTTATCTCAGATATAGTACTTAATGGTTTTCAGGGGCACCATTATCCACAAGAAATACTTATATGGTTCAGTTTCCTTGCTTCCAATGACATTTGCATTTACTGTAAGTATGTGTTAGTTGTAGAGCTTATGTGTTGAATTAAAGATTTTAACTTTTGGTTACTAACTAAGCTAGTTGATAAACTCCCTTGTTTTAGATGAGATTTTGTGTTCAAATTACAGTGAGAAGGGAGCGGAGGAAGGGTTTAAAAGAAAATGAAGCATTTCACCAGAAGCAAATATATAGACAAATCTACGCATTCTTATTGTGCATATTATTAATACGTTTTCTGCCACATTCTTACATATTCTGTTTGTTTTATAGGTTTTGCCTTTGCCTAATGTCCCATTCTTTTGGATCTTATATCGTACTTACTCACATTGGCGAGCTCTCCAGGTGTGCCAGGCATTCCGAACAAACTGAAACTTTGGTTTTAACTTGCATAGAAAATAATCAGATTAGATATATTTACAAGCTATATATGTCAAAGATGTAGTTCAAAGCTAGCTATTACATTAACTTGATAATGCCATTTATTTATTTTCACATTGTTGTTGATTTTGCCACTGATCCCTCCATTTATGCCTGGCATGAATCTGGGTTCCTCATCCATTCTCTTCTGTTATATAGTTACTTTATTGTTTCAGGGAAGTGAGAAGCTTCTTCAGTTAGTTTCGGATCATTCACACACCCATAACTCTGCTGCTTCTAATGTGAAGACTGAAGCTGAGGATAAGAACCCTGAGCAAGAAACCAGTAATTTTCAAGTTTCTCCATGGGTAAGTTCATTTATGTTTGTCTTACACTCATTGGAAATTACTATAGCAATATGTTGATTGTTAATTATTACTAGTCTCATAAAGCATTCTATTTAAGATTAGAGTGTTAACTGTAATATCTTTACTAAATGTCCAGAGACAGATGATTTCACTCAGCTTATGTCTTTGATATGTTCATTGAGTTTGGAAATTTAAATTCAGCAATGGCATTGAAATTATTTACTTACAGCATATACATCTCATATATTATTTTTAATAGTTAAGAAACCTCCTTACATGGTTTTGTTATAGTTATCTCTGTGCCACACTTATTTCTTTTATCTTCAAAACTGACTTTAGTATATTTCTACATTTTCAGTTGTTTATGCTATACTCTCATTCTACTATCATAATGTTTGATGCGTATTTGCTCTATATCTACAGGTCTTGCTTCCATCAGGAGAGCTTGAGAAACTTATTATCCATGGAAACAAAGATGATGGCCTTAGTAAAAGTGCTCTTTCAGATATCTGCGCAATCTTCAAGTTGAATACAATCCAAGTTTTGAAGTACAGAGATTCAATGTAATATAATTGATATTGTTCTACATTTTCCATCCTGAATGTAAAATGTATAATTAGTTGACATTAATTTACATTCTGTTGAACATAAATAATAACTGGCATTTATTATACCCCATAATTTCTTTTTCTGAATTGTGAGAACTGTCATAGTACTGGACTTCCGCTTAAGTTCACTTTCATCCTGACAATTTCTTTCCGTATTTAATTAATACAAACTTTCCTTAACAAGTTTTATTGTTCATAATGAATTGTCTGGTATTCTTAAATAATTCCTAATCTAATTCCGTATATGCTTTTGGAAATTGTATCTAATAAAGTCTCAACCACATGAAGTGTGACTCATTGTTCTAGAAGCAATACTCTTCTTTATTCTGCAGCCAATGTTTTTCAACAATTAACCATGGAGCCATCCTGTTCTGAAATTCAATCAATGTTGCTGTCATCTCGCTCTGAAGAAGCAAAGTGGACTCAGGAAGAGAACAAGAAGTTTGCGAATGCTCTGGCTGAATTGAATGACGAGCCTCCCCATTTGTTTGAGCTAATTGCACTACGAGTTCCAGCCAACACCGTTTCTCAAATCAAACAACATCACAATGCGTTAATTGAAGGTATTCACTTGATTAAGGCTGATCTTGTTCCATTACCAAACTACAAGACAGGTGACAAAGGAAAGGGATATCTCGTTGAAGCTGAAAATTATAAAGTCAATTACAAGCCCAAAGATAAAGGAAAACAACATGTTGAAGCAGAAACTAGGGCCAACCATCAATCTCGAAAAAGAGGAGACAGCAGAGGAGCATGAGTAAGTTCTACTTACATGATATATAACAATTAGCAAGTTTTGGCCATCAACTAATTGCGTGGAATCTAAAATAATTTCATGTTGTTTGAATTATCAGGTTGTCTCTCCAAGGTCATGAAAAATATGGGAGAGGCGACTGGAGGAGTATTTCTCGACATCGTGTTCGGAAGACTGTAACTCAAATCGCAAGTCATTCTCAGAAGCACTTTATCTGCATTCAAAACCAGAAATAGCGAGCCAATTCTATCTCAAACGCCCCAAACACTAAAGCGTCCACAACGACAAGTACGAACACCGCCTTCCTTTGCATCCTATCCCCCAACTTCAAGGTCACTTGATGATGATTAATAAATATATCGCTAGTCAATATTTACCTTTTGATTACCAGAATTAAAATTAAGTATTCCAATAGTTTAATGTATTAACTGTCAGCACGTAAACTATAATCATGTTATAAAATATAAAAAAAATTTAAATTAGAAAAACTTTAAGAAACTTATTTTTTGTCATTACTATTTGATACGTTTTGAAACTTATCAAATTTTTCTAAACTCTTTTAATCCTCTCAAGATAGTATTAAAACAGAATTACGAGCTTAGGGAATTAAGTAAAATAAAAAATTTTCTATTTATAGACATTCTTTAATAAATTTTTTTTTTTAATTTATGAAAATTAATGGTCATTACCAATTTTTAGTTGGACATTTTTAAAAATTAAAAGACAATTATAGACCATTGAGAGTAGAGTTATACTCATTAACTTAGAAATTAAGGGCTAAATTTAAAAGGTTATTTATAGCCATTAAATTTTGAAATTAAAAATCATAAGTAACTTATATTTTCTCACTTGGTCTGCAAATTTTGAAGTTCTCAATTATAAGAAATAAAATATACGAATCATAACGATAAGTTATCAAAAATTAACAACTTCTCTTCTATTTATTACAAATATATTATATTTCTTATTATTGCCTTTATGTGATAATTTAATTTTAATAAATAAATCATATATTTATTCTTAATACTATATAATGACATTAATTTAATGAATAAATTTCATGTTTATTTTAAGTCTAATAAAATTGAGTTTTTTTTTAAATATATGTGCACACTCTATAAAAAAACATCAAGCTAATAGAGTTTCATTAATAATATATATGTATATAAAGTTTATATTTTAGAACCAAGTCTCATTTGAACTACATGATCCTTAAATTTGAATGATGGCATGCCCCTGTTAAAGATCTGCAATTATTAATTCAGTGTTGATGTGCTTAATGATCACTTTTTTTTTCTTAACACGTTCCCTAATGGCTAAGTATTTGATGTCGATATATTTACTTTGACTTTCACTTTTATTATTCTTAGCCATAAAAATAATAGCTAAATTATCATAATATATTTTTAATAACCTAGAAATAGAATTCATAATTCTAAGCCCAGATATGAAACTCTTTAACCATATCTTATGAGAGGTAGTCTCAAAACATATAGTAAAAGTAGCAATCAATGCTTGTTTAGCACTTTCTCAAGATATGGCTCCTTCTGCTAGCATAAAGATATATCCAGAAGTAATTTTTTTTGAATCATCACAACTAGTAAAGTCAGAATTTGAGTGGCCAATTACTTTTAAATTATCGGTTCATCTGTCTACAATCATATAATCTTTAGTCTCTTGAAGATACCTTAAGACTTTTTTTGCAACCTTCTAATGGTTTAAATCTGGGTTACTTTGATATATTCTAACATTTCAACAGTAAAAATAATGTCAGGTCTGGTATAAACTTGAGCATACATAATACTTTTAATAGCTAAAGCATATTGAATATTTTTTATTTATTTCTTTTCGAGATTATTTTTAGGATATTGATTCAAATTAAATTTATCTCCTTTAATAATTAGTACTACACTTGAAGAACAATCTTTCATCTGAAATCTTTCTAAAAATTTTTTGATATAGGTTTCTTCAGACAGATCTAAAATTTCTTGATGTCTATCCCTATGTATCTTTATACCAATAATATAAGATGCTTCACCCATATCTTTCTTATAAAAAATTTTAGAAAAAAATTATTTTACTTTATATAGTAACTCTTTATTATTAGTTACAAGCAAAATATCATCTACATATAAAATAAGAAAACAAATTTTACTCCCACTAACCCTATAGTATATACATTGATCCATGATATTTTCTTCAAAATCAAATAAAGAAATAATTTCATGAAATTTTAACTACCATTAGCAAAAGGCGTATTTTAATCCATATATAAATTTCTTGAGCTTGCAAACTAAATGCTCACCATTAATGAAAGAGAATCCTTTAGGTTATTTCATGTAAATCTCTTCTAGATCTCTATTGAAAAAACTATTTTTACATCTATTTGATGTAACTCTAGATAAAAATGAGCTACTAATACTATAATTACTTGAAGAGAATCCTTTTTAGATACATGAGAAAAAGTCTCTGTGTAATTGATTCTTTCTTTTTGAGTGAATTATTTGACAATAAGTCTGGCCTTGTATCTTTTAATGTTGCTTAATAAATCTTTCTTAGTCTTAAAGATTCAGTTACATCCTATGGATTTAAACCCTTTAGGCAACTCAATAAGATTCTAAACTCTATTTGTTAACATATAATTTATCTCATCTTTCATAGCATTATACCATAAGTTAGATTATTGACAACTTATAGCTTATAAAAATGTATTAAGATCATTTTTGGCTCCAATATTATAGTTAGAATCTTGCAAATACACAATATAATTACTAGGTATAGATGATCTTTTGATTTTAGTAAATCTTCTTAATATTGTATTAATATACTTTTGAGGAGGTTGTTGTACAACTCGTTGTTCAATATCAATTGAATCTACTAGAACATCATCATCTCGTAGAATCTAATTATCATTAATCATTGGTCGAATATTAACTATTGAATAATCAACACTCATTTGTGTTGAAAGAGTGTTATTAATAACAATTAATTTATTAACAAAAGTAAAAGGTGGAGTTTCTAAATGATCCATCTCAAAAATTATGTTTTGAGATTGATCCTTCCCACTAATCAAGTTATTTTTAAGAAATTTTACATTTCTTGATTCCAAAAACCTAGTGTAATAAGATGGACAGTAAAATCAGTATCCTTTATACCTTTTAATATATTTAATAAAATATTTACTTATGATTTTAGGATCTAACTTTTTCTCGTGTGGATTATAAACTTTTATTTTAAAAGGACAACCCCAAATGCGTACATATTACAAACTCAATTTTTAACCTTTTTATAATTCAAATGGTATTTTAAAAATAGCTTTAGTTGGAACTCTATTTAAAATATACATAGTTTGTTAGTATTGTATACCCTAAAACTATTCGTATTGTCGATTTTGGGCATATTATATTAAGTTACTGTAGAATATGTATTGTACATATTTATTAATAATAAAAGTATTTCAATTCATATGTATATGCTGCTTCTTCTATTCAACCATACTAGTGATAGAATATACATGTGAATTGTTCAAGATAATAAGTTATTTAAATTATTTCTTACAGACGTAATATCAACTGGACATTAATATTGTATAGTAGATACACTGAATATTTTCGGTGAATATCATGAGATGATATTAGTGCGAGTGATATGATTAGTCATATTATTAGGATATTAGTGTAAAATAGTAGTTAGAGAACTATTATTTAAACGTGATCAAAGTATGATAAATCACACGAATGTATGATATCAATGATTTGTCATTAAATATAAAAATGTGTTAAACTACTCCTCAGACCTTGAACGTCATGATTGTCAATTGATATAGATGCACATAATTTATATGGTATATAAATACGAGACTAATTACATCTTGTATACAGAAGTCGATTTAGTTATGTGTTGTTTATATCAAGTAGCAAATGATTCTCAGAAGGAATTCGTTGACTCGATATTATGAATTTTAAAGTACCGTTGACTCAATTCAGATTTGAGTTCTTAGTCGAATATTAGTAAACGATTAAAAATAAAGCTTTTGACCAAAGTACAAATGTCATATGAAGCATTCATAGTAACAAGTTCAGTTCATACTGACTGATTATCCGAATAAAATTGAATTGAGAATTTTGACATTCGTGAGCTCTGATTTAATTGGGATTAGACGAAAAAAAGGAGATTATTCACACAAAATTTATGATTGGGAATAAAGTTCAATGAAATTTTTCTTCATTATGAGTTAAGGACTATGGTACATTGCTAGATGTCAATTATAGTCGTTGAGCATTGAAATAGTTCGAAATGAGGTCAATGAGATTGATTTCTGCTCATAGCTAATATCATAGTGAACCTAAGAGGTCATAATATAAACTCTGAGATTATTCTTGCTATAAGAGAGAGTAAATAACATCCGCAAAAAGCTAGCACTCTTAAAAATATTATTTAGCCAAATATTGTAAATAGTTTACATGTTCAATTATTTAACGAGATGAGAGTTTAAAAATTGACATTATTGTGATTTAGAGTAAATCACAGTATTCTATAAATATGTAGATATTTAAATAGAATTCAGAGTTAATTTATAATTTTTAAAAGTTGAGGGGTCTAAATAATATTTTAAGATTAGAGGCCTAAATGATATTTTTAGTTCAGGTTTTTAATGATATTTGCCATAAAATTATAAAATTAGAAGCAAAATTATTTCTATTTCATCCAGAGGTTGAATCATTTAATTTTCTTCTTCCTCTTTAGCTCTTCTATTCTCTCTCTCGAATTAGCCAATCAGCAGGAAATCAAAGGCTTTTAATTTCTTAGAGGCATCATAATATTGGTGCTATACTTTATCAGAGAATTATTAAAGGTTAGTGATTATAAATTAAATGTGTTTAATTTACAAAAAATTAGAATACCCGAAAAATTATTGTTTTCGCTGCGTTATATGGTTAGCATATGATCACACATACACGTCACAGCTATCTTAAGAGCTTCATTTTATAAAAACTTAGGAAAATTAGAGTTGCTAAGCATACTCCGCACTATATCTAATAATATTCAATTTCTTCTTTCTACTACACTATTTTAATTTGGAGAATTAGGCATAATATATTGGATAACAACCCATGCTCTCGAAGAAATCTTGCAAATAGACTACGTGCTTGTCCATCTTTTGTGTATCTATCATAGTATTCACCACCTTTATCAAATCTTACGATTTTTATTTGCTTACCACATTGTTTCTCCACTTTAACTTTGAATATTTTAAAAGCATCTAATGCTTTATCTTTATTATTCAACAAGTAAAGATACATATATCATGAATAATCATCAATGAAAGTAATAAAATCCTTATAATTATATAAGTCTAAATTAGGGCTACGAATGTCTGTATGTATAATTTTTAATATGTCTAAGTCCCTCTTGGCACCTTTCTTTGATTTGTTGGTCTGTTTACCCTTTATACAATCCATATAAGTCTCAAAGTTAGTAAAATTTAAAGTATAAAGTATTTTATCATTTACAAATCTTTTAATTCTTTCTATAGAGATATGTCATAATCTCTAATCCCACAACATAAAAGAGTTTTTATTTATAATACATCTTTTAATACCAATATGAGTATGCATTGTATTATAAAAAGCATTATTTTGTAAATTGACACAAAAAAAATCATTAGATAATGTACCATTTTCAACAAATTTAGTGTTATAAAATATATTTATTAAATTAAAGAAAAATTAAAGAAAAATTCGAATAGTATAAGTCTTGATACTAAAATTAAATTCTTCGAAAAATTAGGAATATAAAATTTTTAACATCTGTTTTTTTTTTTAAATTTTCTAAAATCTAATTTAGGTGTAAATGCACGAGATTATATCATTGACCATATATATATATATATGATATGATGGTTTTTATGCGTGAAAAAATTTTATTTTTATAATATAGCATTATTTATTTCTTTTAAATAAATTTTTATATAGTGTAAAATTTAATAAAAAAATTAAATTATGGGCTTGAGATTATATTGGATTAAGTTAATAAAATTTTAAAAAGAAATAGACTTGAATTTTATTAAAGTCCAAATTAAAAATAATATTTGGATGGACTTTATATTTAGAAACTAATTTGCAAGCCCAGTAGTTTATTAAACCCAAATTATTTATTTTAAGTCTATAAACTTTGGTTTAAGCCTATGAATTTTATTAAAGCCCATCAGAAAATTTTAAGCCCATTTTTGTTATTAAATCCGAGCCATCCATTATTTCTAAATCCTAATCCTCTATTCATCAATAGTTTGGCACATTTTTGACCAAGTATTTAGATGGATATGTGGCATAATTTTAGCCATGTAAAGTAAAAGATAGATGGCTTAATATCAATTCTTAAATTTGTTAGCTTTAATTCTAGCTATTCATTGATATTTAAATTAATTAACAAATTGAAAAAAATAGACATTTTTTAATTTGAAACAAAGCAAATCGTAGGAATTAGGGAAAGAGAAAAGGAAAGCGAAAAGAGAAGAAAAGAAAGAAAGAAAGAAGAAAGAAAAGGGAGGAAGGGAAAAAAGATGGAAGAAAAAGAATTTCTTTGTAAGTTTATTTTATATAATTTAATATTAATTTAAGTATGATTTTTGATAATTTAAATTAAGTTTTTATCTTACGATTATATATATATATATATTTGATTATTAAATAATTGGTGGTAAGTTATACATTTTAAAATAATTGAAATAGGATTTAAGGTACATAAAATATAGAAATTTGGTTAATATGATAAGAAAAAATTTTGTAAGCAAATAGAATGAATATTATTATTTGATTGAATGTGATGATATATGAAATTGTATGAAATAATAAAAATATAAAATTTTAATTTATATGTTGATAAATAAGAAAATTGGTTAAAGTTAGTTTATGGAATAATAAGGATTATATATCATAAATATATATATATATATTATTTCTTAATAATAAATTAGATAATTAATAATTGACAATAGTATGAAAGTTTTAACTTAAATAGTGATTGTGTTAATAATAATAATAATAATAAATTATTATTATTTAGTTACGAATAAATTTAGTTATGATAAGTAGAAAAAGAATAAATTTATTTATGATATTAAATGAATTATTAGAAATGTTTTTAATGTGAGATTTATGAATTTACATGGACATTTAAGTCAAGAAAAAGGAATTGGAAGAAAGGTTGAACTCGAAGATATAAAACTTATAAAGTCTAGTTGTATAATTTTTGGTAAGTAAATAATCAATAATTACTTATATTTGATTATTATTTATTTTATTTTATACAATTTTTTTATATATTAGAATAATAAATGATCGTATATAATATGTGGTGATTGAATATTATTATAAGGTTGTGGTTGGGTTGAATGAGAAAATTCACTATTATAAAATTATTAAAATATTTCGAATATTAATATTGTGATAATTATAACGTGATTTTGTACGAACACATTTGCCAATTGATATAATGCTTAATAAGAGACGTAAAAGATAGTGCAATTTGAAGTGACTATTAATCTTGTCTCAGTTTTATTAGGTTGCAGACAATATAGTAAAAACAAAAATTATTTTAAAATGAAATTTATTTATTATTAATAATATTAATTTTGTATTTTTATCAACTAATCCTATTATGTCCCATCAATTTGATAATTCTGTATATTTCTAAAATCTAATCTAATTTGGCATTAATTCATACACTATCATAAGCAAATTCCTCCTCAATATCAAAAAGTGTCAAATTCCGATCAAAACATGGAGTTTTACATGTTTGAATATTCATTAACAGAGATGAAAGATTCAGAAGTTTATTCAAAGATGCAATGTCCAACCACACTTGTTCAATCATGAACAAAATTGTTGATGTTTACGATGGATTCAAAGATATGCTAAAAGTTTTGGTGGATGTAGATAGTGGCAGTGGAACCTCTCTCAATTTGATCACTTCCAAGTATTCTCATATTAAGGGAATTAATTTTGATCTGCCTCATGTTATTGCCGATGCACCTTCTTATGCAGCTTCTAAAATTATATGGTAAATAGTTTTATTTCATACTTTTTTCATCGAAATAGAATAATTAATTTTTCTGTTTTCCAATGAGTGAACTTCTCTGATGTTGTAGGTGTAGAGTATGTTGGGGGAGACATGTTTTAGAACTGTTAGATAACTCTCCCCGTAAATGGAAAGATTATCATAGTGGAATCAATTCTTCCTCTAATTCCAAAGAACGAAGTTTCTTCTCACATTGTTCGTGGACATGATTTAATCGTGTTGGATAACTTGAGAGGAGGAAAGGAGAGGACGAAATCTGGTTTCCATGACTGCCAAGTTGTATGTTGTGTTTACAACAACTGGGTTATGGAGTGCTACAAGCGATCGGATTCCTATTAAGTTTTATTTATAAAGTTGGTTGTGCTTGCATATTGTATACGTTTGATTTGTTCTCGGTTGCTATGTTTATATCATTAAGAGTTTGGTGAACTGTCTTGTATTGCCTATCTATTTTTAAAATTATATATGCTATGTGTTTCAAATATATTTTCTTGTTTATTTGTACTGCTATTATAAATAATTATTAAAAAAATAAAAACTTTGCTCAACTCTTTGCATGTAAAATTACATTAGTGGAGAGTAATGATGATGTTTTAGTCTTTTAGAACACATATGAACAAAATGAAATATAAAGTCTTTATTTTATTTATATTAATTTAAAAGAATGGATTTATCCAGTCATGAATGAAAAGTTAATACTTACATTTTGCTTTTGCTTGGTAGTGGTTTTGAAATCATAGTAAAAAAACACAAAATCTCAAATATTTATCATTCAATTGTTATTATTTTTATTAAAATTTTATTATTATTATATGTTTTTTTATTTTTTGCTTTTAGATCATACACATCCAAAACAATGCAATTCTAAATGATTTAATAAGATTGCGGCATTATCCTCAGTCAAAACTATTGTAGTTGTAGTAAAATTGTCAACTCAATCATCACATAGCAAAACGTATCTGTCATCCAATAGGAGAAAAGATATGTCGATTGCAAAAAATCAACTCAACCATAACAAATAAAAACAGTGTCAGAAATCCAATCGGACCAATGAATTGGATAGGGTTGAAAATTTTGAGATTCACTTATAGGAAATCGAATTGTAAATTTTGAATTAAAAATTAATTATAATTTAATGAAATTTGCCTACTGTTCTTCATTTTTCAATTTTAATTTATACTTCAAAGAACCCAAATGAAATTACTTGCATAATTTTTCTTTTTGAATAAGTATTTTTGTTTAAAATTTAAATAAATCCTAAGTTATTTTTCTTTGCTAATTTAGTTAATTTAAATAATAAAAAAAAAATTCTCAAAAGCTGTTGGGAGTCTCTTTCCCTAAATGGAAAGGTTGTCATAATTAGATCTTCATGTTATTTTAAAGAATGAAGTTTCTTCTCATATTGTCTGTGAACATGATTTAATCATGTTATCGAGCTGCAGAGGAAGAAAGGAGAGAACTCAAAAGAAGCTTGAGGAATTAGCTGTCATATTAATCTGGCTTCCATGGCTGTCACATTATAGGTTGTGTTATTGCTTTTATATTGTATGCACTAAATAAATTAAAGAAAAAGATTTGGTTTGTTTTCTTTGAGCTTTCCAGTTGTCTCAAATGTTTATTGGTGAATGGTCCTTTTGACATGGGTTATCAATTAATTTAAAATGATATTATTTGTTTAATTTTTCTCTTTCATTTATTTTTATTTTTTTTGTATCTATTTATTTATTTTTATTTTTATATAATACAAATAATTATAACAAGATTCAAGATTTTATTATTTAATTAATATATAATAAAATTATAAGGATATAAAAAAAATACATTATTACCTTTTAGACATTTTTATTTGAAAAAATAAATAACTTAATACTTATATTCTGATTTCAGAAAAATAAAAAAAAAATTATTCTACTAAGGTGATATTTATTTTTTTATTTGCAATATAAATGTAACTAAAATTTGAATTTGAATGACCTTTTTTTCATTAAATGTCTTAAAAAAATAGTTTCTTTTGACAAAAGTATTCTGTAAAGTAATATCCAATTTTATATTTATATTTTATAAAAAAAATCATTATATTAATATAATAATTTTTAATAAGTCACATTAATTTATATATTATTAATATGAATTTGGCGTTACATTGTGGTTCAGTGTGTGTTAGCATATTATAGATTTGGGGAGTTACAGTGATATTGCTGTATCTCTTCTTAATCAATTATTATTATTATTTGTCTGTCAATCCAATGTTTCACGCTCGGACAAAGAACGTTGAAATAAAGTGGCTATGGGTAGCACCAGGTTCATATCTTCCACCTGGAAACCTGCCGATATCTTCACAAAATCATTTCCAAAGGATGCGTTTATGTTATTTTGGATTAAGCTGGGTGTTCACCCCAGTTTGAAAGAGGGCATATTAAGGAGACAATTCAAGAGCAAGGTTAACAATTTAAAATCAAGAAGAAAGATCACGTAAATGGGGCAAAATGATTCCAGCACTTGGAAAAAAATATTCAGCAAAGGAAAATCAATGGGAATTCGCATGACTAACTCCATTCTTCAAGGATGCGTACCGAAACTTAGTAAAATTAGGAGATACTCTTTCCATTATTTTCTGGATGTAATCATGGTGTATGTCAGCTATCAGCCTGTATAAATTTGTAAAATTGATCGATAAAATATAACATTTCAACCATTAATAAGAATTCTCGCTCAAAAACGAGAGGACGGGTGAGGCAGCAGGGAAAAGGTGAGGAAGAAGAGAGAACCAGTTTTACATGCATGCTTTATTTATTTTATTGATTATTGAAGAAAATTTTGAATTTTGTATTATATATGTTTAATTTTCATTAGTGAGAAACTGAATTTGTGCAATTTTTTTTTGCATGGATATATTAATTTTAGTTTCATTTTAGATTTATTTGTCAATTGAAAAAAAAATTGAGTTTGCCTTTTGCTAATTTTATCTTCCATAACCAATTACTTCCACGGAGTTTGATTATTTCAGTTCTTTCATTGCCCAAATTCTAAATTCTTGTCAATTTATAGAAGAAAATTCAAAACTCTCTTTGTTAATTTTCATGAAATTGAGATCTTGAATTGTGGGTCTTACTTAACTAACTGATAGCTCAGCTTGACTGAGATAGCCAGATAGGCAATTATATGAAATTGAGTGATTTACGTTTTAAAAAACTGAAAAATATTATTTTAAATTAGTTTACATTCAAATTATATCGTTTAATTATTTGGATTAAATTGTATATTTATTCAAATTAATTCCTATTATTTTTGCTTTTTGAAATAACTATGGTGTATATTTATCTCATGCTCATTTATATTTATTTGAAATAATTATTGAATTTAGCATTTTTAAATTTCGAAAATGCTTTTTCATAAACTATGCAAACCCCATGGCGTTACATAGGTTGACTTTTAAATCCACCCTTTGAGAATTTTTGGGACAAGTTGCATGGGGTCAGAGAAAATAGTAACTAGTTGTTTTTTTGTTTATTCTTTTTTTTAATATTCTAAAATAAATTACTCAGTATTATTTTTTAATTCTTCTTCTTCTTTTTTTTCCCCCTTTCGTTGTCTCCCTTTTAAATTTATAGCTTTCAAATTCTTCTTGTTGCTTAATTTAAGTACATGGCATGACTTTTACCACATCACACCGCAATGCAATTGCAATAAATGTTTTTTAATATTTACAACTAATTCAAAATATTAAATTCATCTTCTGTCACCCAATCCAAAACCCAAGATTAAATAAATTCCTCTCCATTTCTCCGCTCAACATCTTTCAAACACGAAATTAATAGACAATTACAATATATATAGATCCCCATTAAAGAATGAATATTTCATATATTTTTTCTCTTTACTCAATGATATTTATATCCTTCATTTTTTTTTTCCAATCGCCAAATCAGACTCCAAAATCAAGCATCCACATTTATTTTCCTTCAAATTCACTCAGACAACAAACAAATCTTCATCTCTTGAGCAAAAACATTAATTATATTATCATAATTAATCTACATTTCCTATTCCTAAACAACAATTTTATAAAGTCTATACAAAGGATTGTACATTGGACTAGTAAAATATTCAGAAATCAGGAATATAGAAAACATTTATATTCTTAACAAATGTCAATTCATACAAATTTTAATTAACTGCATTTTCATCCAATCAATTTTCAATGTATTTATCATTAGTAGCAGATAAAGTACACTTTGGCACAGCACCTATAACACTCTCCTTCTCTCCATTTTTGAAGAAGAGAACCGTTGGAATGCTTCGAATTCCATACTTGGTTGCAACATTTGGGCTGTCATCAGTGTTTAGCTTGAAACAGGCTACTTTTCCAGAATATTCTCTCGCCAATTCCTCGATTACCGGCGCTATCATCTTGCATGGTCCGCACCAAGGTGCCCAAAATTCCACCAGAACCGGGTTTGCACCGGGTAGTACAAGGCTTTCCCAACTTGACTCGGTCACCTCTTGAACTACTTGCATGGAACAATATCTAAAATCGATGAAAATAACTTCTAAAACTACTTCAAGTAAGAAAAGAAAAGTTGAAATGGCGGGGAAACCTTCATCAACTGCTTTGCGAGCTTTGCAGACAAGCTCCACGTTTCTGCTTCTGCTTCCGCTTCCGCTTCCAGGAGGATGTATAAAAGATGAATTGAAGGATAAAGCGGGTTTACTCGAACCTCTACGTGCTGGGAAATGAAGCTTTTCTGTAGATGAAAATGGTTGGTAAAATTGCACCAAACCAGCTCTAGGCGTACCACACAATGCTATAACTTGAAAACTGTTCTT
Source organism: Trichilia hirta (assembly GCA_035221805.1). Taxonomy (NCBI): domain Eukaryota; kingdom Viridiplantae; phylum Streptophyta; class Magnoliopsida; order Sapindales; family Meliaceae; genus Trichilia; species Trichilia hirta. Next base: position 2,889,183 of record JAWDEX010000004.1, on the reverse strand, counting down.
CAGAGCCATTTTCCTTGTTCCTTTTCTTTTCCCTGTTCCCAGAGGTATGGCTCGAGGGCGATATTCCTTCTTGTTTTGTATTTCTCCTTCTTCTGGGATTTTGAAAATTTAATGAGTGGACATTGTTACACAAATTCTCAGGTGCTGAAGCGTTACAACTCGGGCGGATAACAATTTCCGGAATCAGCTATTTTAGTAGGGTGGAAGCAAGAATTTTGTTGCTATGGTGACTCATCATCGACTCACCATAAAATTCCCATCCACTAGACAACCATGGGTACACTCCTGAGCCAAACATAACAGGACATACATAACAACAATTTAATTCAATGGTCTAAATTTTTCAGTTTGGGTATAGTTAAGGTCAACATTCTCTTAGCAATACAGGGAACATTCATTTTTTTCACTGAAAAGCGTAATGGTATGGGTAATTTGTAGCTGATATAAGGTGCAAGTCCATCCAAGTCCCAGTAAAAATAACCTCAAAAAGTGGAAAAGGAAAAAAAAAATTAAGAACAAAATTATATGCAGATATTGACCAAAATTGCTTAGTCCTGCTTCAAAATGAATATTCCTTCAAATCTGATTTTGGGTCGTTCAATTCCATGTCATCCAAGCACTCTTCTGCAGAAAGGGGAGGTAGTTGTCTGGTCTTGCGCTTTAGGTTATGCTTGTGCCAATCACTCTTAAAGTGATCCCTATATTGCTCAGCATTCCCTACATAAGCATTACATGTGCTACACTTGTTTTGCTTGATCTCCCCATCAGCATTCCCATTTCCAGACGAGAGAGATTGTTTCTCAATTTTTTCACCACGTTTGAGAACAGCAATGGCAGATTCCTTGGATGGGAGTGATGGCACATCCTCATGATTATGATCATCATAGCGATCAACACTTGTATCACCCTCTGCATGCACAGACACAGCAAGAATTTCCAGCCTGCCTTGAAGATTCCTCACGAGGCCATCACAATCCCTAAACAGACCTGGCTCCATTTCACAAATCTGGACGACAATCAAATGAGAAACTCCACAAACAAGAAAAATTTATTTTAAAATTAAGGTTGCTGCTACATATTTTAACCATCAAGGGTAATATGACCTCGTCAAAGGTGTAAATAAACAAGGATGAACTTGTGTAGAATGGAGGACGCCATTCAGAGGTAAATTCAAACTAGCAAGAATTTCAATTAGATGAAAATTATCAAGAAAATCACAGCTGCTTAATAATTACAGAAATTTTGGCCATAAAATTAGGATAATCATACTAGGCAAACACCAATTAAACCATTCAGCTTATCCAAAATGCCTTGATCTGCCCAGGTAGATCTAAGTTAAAACAGCAAACAGTCATAGTGCCGTTGTGTCAGCGCAAATACCTAATAGGGTATGTTTGATACTGTTTGCTTCCACATAACAAACGTTTGTTTGTTTTTTCAGTCTTAATGCTTAATTAGCTGAATTTGTCTATTTTAAATAATTAATTTTTTTTACGTAATGGACTTTTTAAGACACATTTTGCTTAAAAAAATAACTTTTTTCTATCTTTTGTCAGAATATTAAAAGTCCAAAAATTTAATAAAATAAAAAAAATCTTTGCCTAATTAATTTATTTACAAATTACCCATTTAAAAACCTAACGTTTTCCATTTTTATTCATGATACATGTGATTTTTTTCAAAGAATTATACAACTTAAAAGATTTAATATAATAAAATAATATAAATATTATTATTTTTTATTTTATTTAATCTAAATTTATTAAGATATCTTTCAAATTGAAAAAATATACATATTAACTTTTAATAATATAAGAAATCATACCAAATTTAAAACTTTATTATTTATTTAAATTTAAAATTATAAGGATATAAAAGTAAAAGTACTGATTTTCAGACTTTTCCATTTAAGAAACAAACAACTTAATACTTATATCTAGATTTCAGAAAAAAATATCATTGATATTCAGACATTCAAACCTATCTAGAATTCAAATTTTTCAGACATTTAGTTAAAAAACAAATACTACCTAAAGCTGAAAAAGCTTTTGGTAAATACCAACTTCCAACAGAGCCCACTCATTTTTCCACTAATATTTGGCATTATGTGATTCTATTACACACCTACTACCGCTTAGAATCCACAACACTTTACGCCCAAACATATCCTGGGACACATCAATAGCAAATATCATCCTTGTCTATTAGTATTAGATTCCTACAGCTAGTTTAGCGGGTAAACAACAAAAATGGTTCAACTGCACATGAAATGTTCTCAGAACTTTCAGCAATTGTGACAATAAAATTTATTTAATTTTCCGTAAATATGTTAAGCATGATGATGCTGTGGTTTTACTTCACCAATTGCTACAGTAAACAAAAATCATAACAAACAAAATTAACCGAAGAGCAAACCAATTGGTCTATGATCAGCTCAAAAGTTCAACCTCAAGGTAAGATAAATGAGTATTTTCTGAAAACCAGGGCAAACCAATTCATAAAAACACATTATTTATCTACTCCTTGCCAACAGAGCTAATCTATTCAAACTACCATGCAAGAGGTGAGAGAGTAAGTCAAAACTAAGATAGTGTCACTGCTGGGAGCAGAAAGTACTTCGTTTATAGGAAATATGCTTACAAGAGATATCTGATTTCCAGAATCATCTTTGGACACAATGTTAGCATTCCATGCATATAGCTTCTCCACGAGAGACGAGAAATTTTGGGCTGGAACAGTGAGCCGTACTCTCATAGGAGATCTTTTTATTGGGAAATGTTTCTGAAGCTCACGGATGACTTCCAATGCCTGCATAAGATATACAATTAGCTGGAAAATTTATATCCTAGAATACATCTGCCACATCAATTCCCCCAAACAGTAATACGTAGCAGTAATGACTGTGCCTAAGGTAGCATACAAAACAAGCCATTCTTCAGCTATTTGAGATTCATTTGTCTGGCAACATTGGCTCAGTTGTTTTTGCATGAATCTCAAGCCCAAACTCAAACTATTCCGAGTTCAGCTTGTCAGTTCATGAGTCTAAGATAGTCCAATAGCATAATTGACGATTTCTTTTGTTTGGTTGTTGGCCTATAATCTTTAATCCTACAGTATTAGCAGTCATATTAGCTAACCAGGACTGCTCTTTAAATACTACATTGGAGCAAGGACGTCAGAGACATATCCACAAAAACAAAATTACTCTAACAAGAAGATGACAATTCCCATCATTTCAGAAGATTGCCTCAACTGTGAAACAAATCCATATCTAAAATGAATCAGCTCACCTGCTTCTTTGAGCTACTATTTGGATCAACAGCAAAATGAACTTCATGCATAAGTCGCTCAATCATGCTGATAGTGTAAGGACGATGAGTTTCAGAATTAATTGTCTTTTGCATAACAATGGTTGCAATATCCCGAAACTGACTCGAAAACTGAGATTCCCTCTCCTTTCCCGCAACTTGTAGCTCCCCTTTCTCCAAAATCTGCAAAACACAAAGCATTTCAGTTTATGCCAACTAGTGCATCCGAAAAAAAACTAAATTAACCAACAACTAGATGTACCAAAAGTATTAATTAAGCAAAGTCTTACCTACCTCCAAACAAATTCTTGTCAGGTCATCTGTACCAAAGGCGGCGATCAAATCTTTTGATTTCGCAAGAACTCCTTTTGAAACATTTGAATAAACAGTATGCGACTGCAATACTTCATCCAAATCTTTCTCTCTGTTTCAGAAGAATTTATAACAGTATCTTCTAAATATCTATTTCTCTAGCTTCAAATATTCAATTCCCAGATAACCTCAAATAAAACAGAAATCAAATTCCACAAGAACATAGTTTCCTTCTTGCCAGAAATAAATTAATATTGAAACTCACTGACAAATTCAATGAATTTGCGTAAAAGATATGAAAGATACAACCCATAAAATTCTCTATGATTTTTAGGGAAGACTTACACTTGAGAGCGCCATGAGAGAACCTTGTTCTTGTAGCAAGCAATTTCGAAGCGCATGCCTTGTTTTTTGAGACGAACAACGGCTACGTTCGTCAACCTCTTTTGCCCTATGGGTTGTACCAGAATCTTCGACATCGCTCCGTCTTTCTCAAACTTTCTGATCAGTTCCAGGTTTTGTGTTTCCAAAATGTTTAACGCAGCGTTTCGCCCTTTACTAGTTAATTTGAAGAGCAGTGCTACAATAAACACCCCCCTTGGTCCGCTTCTAGAACCCCTTTTCTAAACATACACTATTAAAATATTCTTAAAATTATATAATTTCTAATAACATTCAATTTAATTCATTAAATAACTCTTGTTTATTTTTAAATCTCGGACTAATGAAATTTTCGTTCTCAATAGTCAATTCCTGAATTTATACTTTTGCCAAGGATATTTTTCTGTTTGAACTATGCTCAGGTCATGTTCATCGAGTATTGTACCTTGCAAGATCATTAAAAGTACAACTTTCAACTTAAAATTATCAAGATATGATAATACATTGCAAATTATCAAATAAAGTCATAAATTATCATTTGTATCATAATATGTGATTTAAAGTACTTTGATTTATTTATTATTAAATTTTTTGTTATTAATATTTATCAGTTTGTGACATAAAAGACCTTTTCCTAAGAATTGAGAAGTGAAATTAATAGAATGGGCCAGGTGTCTGGTTGTCAGGTTGGCCCAGCCCATATGTTCTGTGTCGTCAATTTCATGTACAAAAAATATTAGGGGTTTTGCTTCTGCTACATTTTCTCCTCTCTGTGTCTCAATACTCACCTACAGAGACGGCCTGAATAAACCGAAAAGAGAAGAGAACCCAAACGAGGAGAATCAAAATGCCATCTCCCAAGCACAGAAGCAAAGCGGAACCTTCCGAGGAAGATAATTCCAGAAGCAATAGCAAGAAAGGCACCAATTTCTTCGACGTTTATGGACCTGAAGTACTATCTCTCTCTTGTTCTTCTATTGTTTATTACAAATTAATCGGGAAGAAACAGAAATAAAAAGATTTTAATCGGTGAGCGAATTCGCGTGGTATGATATTCATTTGCAGGCCAAAGCAGAAATTGTTTTCAAGATGCCTGAAGCTAATTCTACTTTGAACTTGCCAGTACGTTTCTGGAATGCCGCTCATATTAAACTAATGTTAGTATAGATTACGGAAAATGTGTTACAATTGAATGTTTCGTTCTCAGGATGTTCAAGGACTTGTAACTTGGGTTCTTGCTGAAGGATTCATGCCTTCCTGGCTATTTATTAAGGTAATTTTGTTTGAGGGTTTAAACTCGTAGCTTAAGTTGTCCTATCGAATAATCAGTTTCCTTTTTTTTTTTTTAGATGTTACAAAGCTGTTTTTAGAGTTCGCGAGTAGAAATATTCTAGAAGTTTCAAAATACAAATTCAAAATTGAATTTTCTTTGGGCTAGATAGCTTTCACAAACACTTTTGCAAACTTTACCAAATGGGTCTTCCTATCTAACTGTGTAGAAATTGTTGAATTATTAGAGTTACCGAAATAATATTTTTATTTTTGCAGAACAAGCCTTTGATTCCGAAAGTGGTGATGCTTTTTCTTCCTGGTCTGGATGCAGCTTTGTACTTATCACAATCCAAAAAACTTGCTGGTTTTAAAGAATGTTGTGGCAATCCGAGGCCCCTTTTAGCTCTAAGGTTAGTAATGATTTTGCTTCCTTATTGTAGCTATTCTGGGGTTGCTTCCTTATGCCTTTTGGTGTCTTTTTCTAGCTGTCTATCAGATAGTATACGGACGATAGATGCACTCCTGACATGCAAATTGAAAAGAAAGAGACATGAAATTGATTCAAAATCTACCCAGACATTTGAACAAGGTTTTGCTATATATTAAAACCTTAATTCTCTCATTAAACTTTCCAGTTGTTAGTTTGTACTGTAATTTTATTTTAGTTTGTACTGTAATTTTATTTAAAAGCACCGTAACAAGTAAGAGTCGGTGCTCTTTTAGGTGTTTCAGTAATTTTTCATGGTGAAAATGCAGGTGCGGAAGTTGTCATAGTTTGTTTCTTTTACTATTCTCCTATGGTTCAGCAGTTCTTGTTGATGGATTTAGTAATTACTTCTCTTCTCTTTGAACTGAAATACCTACTCATCAATTAATGTTAATTGACAAAGATATTCTGGAGCAAGTATTAATAATTACAGATAATCAAGGAACAGCTTAAAAAGAGAGTGGGAGAGATAATCGCATTGACCTATCCAGAAAGACATGTTCCTGTTTAGATTGATTAAGCATTTATGGCATCCTCAATTTTATGTTTACTTTCAATATGTATAATTCATCTTAGAGTTCATCCGGTCTTCCATTTAGAATTGTGGTTGGAATCTGTATAGTGTTCAGTCTGATATCTTTTCCTCCCGTGTTATAAGTACTCTTTATCAGTATTTTCTATTTTTGCTGTTATCAACATTTCAATATTGCTGTGGGTATTGCTTCTTTAGCTTGGACTACATGTTGACATTCATAGGTTCTTACTTCAAATATCTCTCTATCTTGAGTATAGAATTTAAACCTTTTTTGTTAATCTTTGGTAAATTTCTATAACAAGCCTTCATTGACATGTTGACAATGGTTTATGAATGCTTTTTTATTGGTTTGATGTATTGTGCATTACATTATTCTGTGAAACAATAACATGGTTTCTAGTACCAAACTAATGAGAATGCTCAATGAGATAGTAATCTGATGAAAACTTCATTATGCAGAAAACTGTTCTACTAGTACAGAAAATTCATCTTCCATAGAGCTCTTGAAAGATATACCTTTCCCAATTACATATTACACGCTTACAACAAAGGAATTGGAAGACAATGGATATTGTCACAATCAACCAGGTGAAAAAGATACTTCTTTCGATTTGTTTCTTACTATGCTCTAAGCATTTGAATTTTATAAATTTCTTGTTTAATTGTTTGTCTCTTGACTCTATGAGCTATTTATGTAGGCTTTCTTTCTACTATTCCTGCTCCTTTGGGATCTTCTCCCTGCGAAACACTGGCACTTGATTGTGAGATGGTATGTTCATCTATGTGATTTTTCATTTGTAAATTATTTTTTCATATTCGATTTAAAAAGAAAATGTAGTTTAAAAAATTTGTGATAAGGTTATAATTGCAAAATTTGAAAACTTCACCCCCCATGCCCCCACCCTCCTGCGCAAAAGTCCACTTCTTCTTATCCTTGTTAAAGAAAATCTTCTTATTTGTACCATAAGGCAATACTTGTTACTATTATTTATTTAATAATGTCGTCTTGCTAGTTAAATTTTATTAATTTTTTGTAGTTTCCATTGCTAGTGTATCACAAATCAAGGTTTTGAGCTCACAAGAGTGACACTTGTGGATATTAGTGGCCAGGTATGCTCTACTGATTTCTGGCTTATTCCGCAAAAGATATTGACGGGCAGCACTGAGTGTATTGCTGATATTAGTTTCGCTCTCTTTCTCTCTCATTTGGGTTTGAATAGTCCCTTGGACTGTCTAAGATTAGTCAAAATTAAGCTATACTTGTACCTTTCTGTTAACTCATGACTTCTTACAGGTTGTGCTCGATAAATTGGTTAAACCTTCCAACACTATCGTTGATTACAACACCAGGTACATATAATTCAGAACTAATTAGACCTGTAGTTGTACTATTTCCGTTTGTTTTCTTGAATTTGAATTGTATGAAATTGTCTTAGTATTCAATATCGTATCTGGCCACAGAAAAGTATAGTGATGACAAAATATGAATGATTCCTTAATGGCTTCAGGAAATTATCTCAAGTTTCAATTATTTTTGTCAATTTTGTCACAATATGTCAGGAAAATCAATATTCTCTCTGAACTTCATTGTTATTTCAGTTAATGAATCATTTAATTATCGTCATTGTGCATTACGCAGGTTTAGTGGAATCACACATGAGATGTTGAGTGAAGTTACTACGAGCCTCAAAGATATTCAGGTTGCTTGGATGCTCTTATTCTTTCTTCCATTTAATGCTCTTTTGAGTCGCCCATGGTTGAGTTGAGTGGTTGCTCCAATGCTTAAATCAATGATGGAATGTCATGTTGTAATATTGTAACATGATTTATTTACAGTTAGTTCCTGTATTCAGGAAGAATTTCTAAAGCTGGTTCACAAAGAGACTATCCTAGTTGGGCATTCCTTGGAGAATGACTTGTTAGCTTTGAAGATCTCCCATGATTTGGTGATTGATACTGCAGTATTGTACAAGCACCCAAAGGGTGGATCTTTTAAAACTGCTCTTCGATTTCTTGCTAAGAGATTTCTTTCCAGGGAGATACAACAGTCAGGGATTGGTCATGACAGTATTGAAGATGCAAGGGCTACTATGGAACTGGCTCTGTTGAAGATTAGAAATGGCAAGTGCCATACTGAATTTGTATTACATAAACATTGCTTGTTCTATCTTGAAAGACTTGCCTTCTAGATCTTCTAAAACAATGAGTTTATTAAACATGTCTTTTTGAAAAAATGCCTGGTTCTTGCAACCCATTTTTGATAGCAAACGTGGCATACTATTAATTGTTTTTAAACAGGCAAAGACAGAATTTTTTTAGAAATTAAAAGGATTTTTTTTTTTTGAAATATACCTCTTTGACTTTGCTCTGTATCAGTTGACACTACATATTGCTCAATACTAGTTTCTTGACTTTAATATATTTACTAATGGTCACTTATGCACTTGGCTCTGTCTTTAGGACCTGATTTTGGTTCTCCTCCATCATTTATGCGGACTAAGCTCCTTAAAGTTTTAAGTGATTGTGGCAAAACCTCCTCTCTTGTTGATAATATTTCAATAATCAAGCGATATGCTTCTGAGTCATCACATGCAATTCCTGTATCTTCTGATGATGAAGCTCTTTCAAAGGCTCGAAAGGAGGTAAGTTGTATGACTTGCTTTCTATTTTTATCTTCTTTTTGTTGAGTAGCAGCTGCATTCTTCTTATCCTGTTTGCTTTATTGAATTGCTTTAGGTGATGAATGACCATATCGACTTTGTCTGGACTCAGTTCACAGAACTGAATTTGCATTTCAAGAACCAAGCGGAGGATGAAGCAAAGCTGAATGGAAAACTTGCAGAGCTTGCATCGTTGGTTACTTGTGATAAGAAACTTGCCAACAGAAAAGGCATTAAAAGCATGGTTTTGCCTGAACTACGGGAAATTCTAACTCGTTTGGACAGTAGGGTGCGAAGTCTCTATACTGCATTACCCACTAATGCCATGCTCATAATTTGCACTGGACATGGAGATATGGCCATTGTTAACAGGTAAATATGAGTTGTTTCCCTTTTATCCATTTATTCTGCCAAGTTTCTTATCACACCTGTCATTATTCTAATGCGTCAAATTCAGTTAGAACTTTGCAACTCAGAGAATTCTGTGGTTCCCGATTGGCACAAGTTTAGACGGAACTCCTTTTTGTAAAGCCTTAAATTTTAATCTGAGCATCTGTTTAGTTATTTCATCATTGCGTTTCTTATTCTTGTGCATGGATGAAGATTACGGAAAATGCTGACAGAGCAGAGCAAAACCTCTATACCCCGTGAGACAATTGTGAAGGTCTTGGAAGAGCTTCAGGCTCAAGCTGAAGTTGCATTATGTTTTGTTGGTGTGAAGCATTAAATTATAGGTTAACTATTGATATTCTTTTTGTTAACTTATGAATCTGTAATATACATAGTACTGATACAACGGTGAAGCCTTCACAATGTTGATGTACAAACAAAAATTTTAACTCGGGGAGAAATTTGTTAATTGAAGGTAACAATTTTATGAAGTGCTGTTCCTCTGTGGGAGTTTCACTATAAATTAGCCTTCCTAAGTATATATATATTTTTTTATCTTTGCTTTCAAAGCATAGAAGCAGCAACACAATTAAAATGAAGCCTTTATTTTGATTGGAAGAAGTCCATTTTAGATGCATACATAGTTAATGAAATTAATCACACTTTGTTAATAATTTAGATTGCCTTTTTTCCATGCAACAGAAAAGTAACGACATTGTTAGCCTTCAGTTTGAAGCGTTTGGCATTCCAACAATTGACTTTCTCTCATCTGTATCAATTCAAAATTTATCTGGAAGAGGCCACAGTAGTAAAAAGGATTATTCATTAACACTAGATAATCAACTCAAATCATCCGTGAGACCTTACATAGGCATAACGTCCAAACAATGTCCGTCCGTCGTTCAAATTATGCAAAAATTGGAGATGCATTACCACGCAAAAATATATTACAACCATCACACGTAGAATCATTAAGCCAAATGCCTGTTACAGTATTATCCAGAATTATCACCTGCTACCTCCATGCTGAAGCTACAATCAAGCTTTTGTCCTCCCACCCAAAATGCAGCAGACCTATTTCTTCTTTGATCTTGTACCTGTCACAATATTGCTTTATAAGTTTCCGAATAGTATAAATCACATTTGCACTCATTGAGCATGAAGTGAAGCCAGCCATTGTCATCCTTGCTCGCCATTTCCCTGCAACCTCATACCGCTCTATACGTTCCTCTCC
>JAWDEX010000004.1:2861973-2878341 GCA_035221805.1 Trichilia hirta | reverse complement strand
GCATGTGGTGAAGCTGAAAAGCAAAGTTCACTATAAGTGCTTCCCCAGCCCTGCAGTTCAGCATCGATGGAGTGACAAGTGAAGTCTTCGAGGGCACTGCACAAAATGTGAAAGGCACTCCGAGTGCTTCTGCTAGCTTCTCAAGTCTTAGCCCGATGATTTGAAGACCTCCTACAGAGCGCTGAACTGACTCTGGATCATCAACACCAGTTAACCTCAAGAGGGGATGTTTACCAGGCAGAGAAGCAATTGCTTGTATCAATGTTATGTATTGACTACCTTGATTTATGTCAAAATCTACTATATGCACCCTCTTTTCATCCTTAAATGCCTCAATAATTGTGCCATTTGCTGCCATAAATCCAAATTTGAAACAAGGGCAGATCTCAAAGAGGATCTGCATCGCTGCAAGCCTATCAGAAGAAGGGGGCTCTTTGCATTTTAGAGCTTTATACAGAAACTTGCCAGAAGCAGCCATGCGAGCCGCAAGACCTTCCACCATGTAAGCCGCTATCCTCTGAGGAGGATCTCCTTGAATTGAGACCATCTGCCGAAGCTCATTTATTATCATTGTAGCTTCCTCAACGTTTCCTTCTGAAAGTGTAGCGGCACAATCTATAAGCATTTGCTTAGGAGTCCGGGGAGATAGTTGTGATTCTTCTTTGTTGACACTGATGCTGCTGAGGTTAGAATCTGCAGATGAAGACTCCTTGGGAGAGTCATGGAAAGGCACATTGTGGCTAGGGCCAGACCACTCAACATCAAGTTCCATGCTTTGACCAATACCAAACTCATCTTCATCACCATCATTATCATCAAGCAGTGCTCTCTCCAGTTCTTGAAGCTTTAATCTAACTGTATCTTCATCATATTCTACAGGATTTGGTCTTTGACTTTCCAAGTAACCTGATTCAGAATTGGATTGAAAGCCACTACGCCTCATGGACACAAAAGAACTGTCCACTGGATTCTGAGCAGCCACAGGGAAGCTTGAACCAGCTCTTAGCCGGTAAGGAAAGGCACCTGGCTGATGAAATGAATCTCCTGAGTCGGCAGAACTTGACGGATGTATTAGTTCTTCTGTTGGAGAGTCAAGGATGCACTTCTCGTAACTCTCGCAGCAGTAAGAATCAGTCATGTACCTCATCTTGTGCTTATCAGAGCTGAATACTTGAGGAGTCAAGGAAGAGCTATCCCCACCACCCTTCAGAGAGTAGAGCTTAGGATTTCCATATGGTGTGGCAGATGGCTCTGTAGAACTGACTAACGACATACTTTGCTGTCTACGTTTTCAGCTTCCCAGGAAGACCAATTGTAACATAAAATATCTGGGGCCTGCCGCCAAAATATTACACAGCAGCATTAAAGAAGCATCTGGAATTGGCAATTCTTAGCTGAGATTTCTTTGAAAGCTTTTAGCAACATAAGCCAGTCATTGTGTGTGGGTCAGTGGCATTAATAACACCAAAAACAGAGAATTTGACAAGAAAACATCTGAATGAAGGGGACAGGCAAATTGTTCACTTAACCCTCCACTCCTAAATGTTCAATATGATCTAAATGCATGAACAATTCATGTGATATGCTGAATGGAGTCTTAATTTAGTTATTACTGTCCATTTTTGTTCAGTCTATTTCGATCTAATATGTTTTCAGGGTTGGATAGATTTCAATTCATCGCACTGCAGAAGGTTTTATGCAATGAAACCGCAGCATACAAATGCAAAGCTGACAGATTTCATCCGATGAGGACAAACACTTCCTGGAACCCGAGGGATTTGGTTTGAAGTGAAAAGGCTTCATCCTTATAATCAGCAAAGTTTGGCAATCAGAAAAAGCATCAGTTTGGAAAGAGATACATTCCAACACCAGAACAAAAATTACATAAAACATATTTTCATTTTCTATGACCAAATCATGCAAATACAATCTCAAAATAATCACAATAATCATGGAAGAATAACAATTAGGACCAATAAATCATCAGAAAACAGAATGGAAGAAACTTAGGCTCATACCTGATGCAAGAGCAAGGCTTCAAAAGGAAACAGCAGAGATCATAAAAACAGTCAAATCCTACAATTCAGAAGAATCGCACGATGAACCTCAGAATTGTGTCCCAAGGAAACAAAAAGCAGACAGATCTCTTTATGTTATCTATGCGTTTAAAAAACCATTTAGATTGTGAGGTTAGGTCTACTTGAAAAACAACAAACCACAAAGCAAACCATAACAAAGAAAGAAACAGGAAAAAAAACAAACTTAGTACAAAATATAAACAATTATAATAAATAATCAACCACAACCACCCAGATGAGGAGAAACTTTATCATAAAAAAATATTCGTTACTTGAGAGAATTTCAGCAACGCAATTCAAGCATCTGAAACCATCAGCATTCCAAGACTTAAAACAGCAGAAAACGAAAAGCCGGTCTTCTGGAATAGGAGAAAATTAGAGAAAAGTAGTGAGAAAATTACCAAACATTTCTTTTTCTTTTAACAGAAACTTATGAGCTTCCTGGATAAAGCAATCGTTTACATTTTCTTTAGGTTTCGGTTTGTCAGCATGATTATACCAGCTTGTCTTGACTGAAACTTGTTGACAATGCAATGTCATGATCCTATGCCGTGGTCCACGGGTACTATCGCGGATTCTTTGATCAACCAATCGCATCGGTTGATATGGATGACCATATTTATTGTGACTCTTGGGATCAGCTTACTTTGACTTGGGTAAAATGTGAAAAAATGGTTTAGTAAAGACTCCAACGGCAAGAAAAAGAAATTAATAATTATTATAAAAAATAAAAGAATAGATATTCAAGCCTAGCTCAAAAGAATATTTTAATAAATCAAAAGAAAATTATATTATTACCCTTATTCATCAACTTCAGATATTTTTTAATATAATTAATTTAATTCTCATCCATATCATTAAATTTAAAATTTTACCATTTATGCAATAGTAAAATTAATTTTTATAATAAAACACCGAAAAACTTCTAAAATAAAATAAAAGAAATTCGCAAATAGAGTTAAAGTAGATAATTCTTGATTGAATAGGACTAAAATATTATTTAAATTAAACTTTAGGAATCTATACCCCAAAATAGCAATGAAATAAATATTATTGAATTTTTTTACACTAAATTTATATAATTTAATAAAGTGGGTAAATTTGTTGACTTATATTAGGTTAAAATACAAATTATATCATTGAAATTTTGTCAAAAAAATAAAAATTATTAAATCAGCAAAAAATTTTCCTTAATGTATAAAAATATCTCCTAAAATATAAGAAAATTGATTAAATAGTCTCTAGTAAAAATAAAATTTATTTATATTATAACAGATTTTAAAAAAGTATTTTGTTTGCAAAATAATAACTATATATAATGTTAACGATATTTTAATTAAAATTTTACTCATTGGGAAAGAAAAATTCATATGGTACAAGCATCATGTGAATGCTATACATTACATGATGATTTTAACAAAAGAAAAAAAGGTGAAAATGTGTGTGTGTGTGTGTGTGTGTATGCATGAGTGATAATGACTTTCTCAGACATATGTACGGTGGCGATTGGAAAAGCTGCATAACCTATTGATGGTGTTGAGTGACGTCAGATCAAACGCAACTGAGTGGAAGGGATGCTCACCTAATCAAGACAAAGTCAAAGGCTTTTGCAATTGCAGCTCGACCTTTTTCATATTATTTTTTATATATTTATTTATTCATTAAAAATCTTAAATTTGTCAATTTTTATAATTAACCTCTTTTGCTGTGTAATCCGATTTTCAAACGCGCGTAAAGATTTAAAGACCAAAATGTACTAAACAACGTTTTATTGTCATCGATGTCCCAAAAATTTAACCTTTTTCTTTCTGTTTCACGTGTGGACGCCCGTTTCCAGTTAATAGGCCATCCAAATTTTGAGTTTCGCTTAAACTTGTAATACTCCCATTATTTTTAAAATAAAAATAAAAATAAATTAATATCTAATAATATTAATTTTGATAAAAAAAAAATATTTGATATATAATACTTTTATTCTATAACAATAATTATAAAGTATTTTGTAATATGATTTTTTAATAAACTTTATCATATTTTTATTCTATAACAACAACAAAAATTTACGTTACTTAAATTTAAGCATTTTTATTAGTCGTTTTCTACATCATTCATTATTTTTAAATTATTCAAAACAATATTAATTTCTATGGTCATATTTTGCATATTAAATTTTTATGGTCCATGTAATTTTTTAATTTTTCTTACTTTCCAACCAAACAAATTCTCTTACATTTATATCCAAACTTTGGTTTATCAAGAATATGTAAGAAAATAAGTTCGAGCTGTGAATTCAATTTTTATTAGAATAATTGTAGTTATAAATAAATTTAGGGCAAGTAACGGAGTCCTAATAATATAATGATAACCTTGTAAAACGGAAAGCAGATAAAAATTAATAATTTAAATACAAATGGGCAAGGGCAACATTCAAGAGGGGATGGAATTGTGAAAGACAGTCAAAATTCCAATAAAAATAAAAAATAAAAAAAAAAAAAGGAGTAGGAAAAGTGGGAATTTTCCCATCTAGAATGATGGAAAAAGTCTACAATACCAAGAAAATTAGAAACTTATTTGATAGTTGCAAATGGGAAATGAATTAAAGTTGTGATCAATCATGAAAATTAGGCACTGAAAATTTAAAGAATTATTTGTTTTAAGTCTTAATCATCCTATGTCTCATCTTATTCAAAACAACGAGGAATTTGTTGGACTCTAGCTTTGCAACACATCATCAATTACCTATCAACTAGCAAAAGAGATACAATTAATTAATTATCATCATCATTAATCATGCTATTTATGAATTATAATTAATTATTTGTAAGAAGTTTTTATGCGTAGTTTGTTGGCATTTAACGTTTGGCACAAATAAGGAGACAACACTTTACACTTCATCAATTATCAATGGTTTTTGATCTACTATATTCTTTGTGAAAATAATTGTTTATTTTGGGAGTATTTTATTTGTTATCACGTGATTTTTCAATGCATTTTCTACCAATGAACTTGAAAAATAGTGTAGTTCATTCTCTGGATTCCAACAATAAATATGAAAATTCCAAATGATAGAATCATGAATGAACGATGGGATTTTTTTAATTTAACATTAACATAAGATATATTTAAATTGATATTAAATATAATTCACTTATTAATTGTGTTGTATTTAAATTTCATCTTTTTGACGCATGAAATTATACTCTAATTAGAAAAGTCATATATATATGTGACTTTTCTAATTAGAGGCAAATGATTGAAATAAAACAAGATTCCCATATTTGCAATATTCTCAATTTAAATATACAATAAGTAAAAAAATAATATTTATTTATTTAAAAAATAATGTATTTATTTGGTTTGTTTTGCTGTATTTGGTCAAATGTAAGAGAACCAATCATATCGCCCTGTATTTGTTTCTTCACAAACTGGGTCGACCACAAATTTCGAAGTCCTATTGTTTACAACTGGTCTCTCTGTATTGGATTTCACCTAACTACAAAGAAATAAGGTGAAATTTTTTTTCTTTTATTTATTTTATAATAAAAATAAAAGAGAGAAATTTATATATGTAAATATTTTTTGTAGCAATTATCTTCATTAACTATTATTGCCATAAGAGAAACTTTATCAGCACGAACTTAGAAAAATATTTTTCTTCCATTAATTAAACTCACGATACTTAAAAAAGAACAATAAATTAGGAATTATTTTAACTTGGCTTGGTTATTTCTAAATCACCTACTTATTTTACTAAAATATTTGAGATTCATAAGTAAAAAATTTTAAGTAAATAGGTGTTATTAACATTTATTATTAAATAAAAATGGGTATTTGTAACATATTTTAAATATTGTAATTTTGAGACTAAAGAGTCGTGTGGTGGTGTTATAAAACACGAGGTGGAATTACTCTTGGGCTTTCAGTTCGTCCTTTTTCTGTTTTTAAGAAAATCATGCCTCTCCCTCAATAAACAAAATTCATGAACTAGATGGGCCCGCTAGCAATGAAGTTGGATATGTTACCGACTTATGATAGCCCAAGTTACCAAAACCTCACGAAATCTAGCTTCAAAAACATATAATTATTATTGTGGCCCAAAAGACCAAAAATTAATAAATAAAATCTGATTCTTTTTCTTTATTTTTTTTTAACTATTACAATATTACAAACTACTGATATATATATATCAAACGTCTAGCAGAATTTATAGCGTGTAAAATATGTCAAAAATATTATATGTATAACTAGATTAGGCAAAGCAACATGGACCACGAAACAAAATATTTTGTTCGATATGCAATTTTGCTCAAGTAAAACGGCCGCGTAATAGTGATCCATACTCACCTACCTCGTAAGTTACATGTATCATGTTAAACAACTGGATTGGAATAAATTAAGATTGTGTTAGATTATAAAAATATTTATAGTATGTTTATGAAGTAATTTTTTATATAATTACAAAATTTTTAAATAATAAATATATTGATACTTAATACTTGAAAAAGTACCTTCAATTTTATGAGAAAATTACGAAGTAAAAAAGTTGTTTTTAGTGAAATCATTCTCTAATTTACTTTTAGAATAATTATATCAATTTATTATGCACATATTTTCTTATAAAATTAAAAAATATAATATGTATTAAAAGTACAAGCATCAGATATAATATAATATTTTTTTAAAAAAATAATCTTATATGTTATTTGTATTTGATTTGTAATTTGTAATTTTTTTTTAATGTGAAATGCATGTAATTTTAGTCTGCGATATGAAAGAATTAAAACTGGGCAAAAATAATTTACTATAAATTTGATAATCAAAGAATTTAAGAGAGAAGTATAAAAGTAGGTAATCTGTCCTTATCACTTGGGATAATAATTGTTAGACATCACAATGGAGAATCCAAACGTCGTTGGTTGATCAAATAATTAAATTAATTAACAAAATGTTTAAAATTAAAAACCAAACTAACTGTACTTGACCACATTAAAAAAATTAGAATATATTATTAATGATAAAATGAGGTTAGTTTTAATTAATGATGGATGAATAACGTATTTATTAATCTATATATATGTATATAACTAGAAGACAATATAATATAAAGTCCAACTAATTCAACAAATTAATTCTTATGGGTTATTTCACCTGATGATCAACAATCTTTTTGATTTGGATTACACGTCATAGTATTATTCTAAAAGAACTTTGTAGATTGGCTGTCTTAGAATTGATTGCCATCTAAGATTAATTTCGAAGAAAATGACCTCGACATAGCAATCTCTAGAGGACCATATATCTATTTTCTAGCGGTATGAGATCAATTTGTGACAAATATGTTCAAATATTTGAATTCTCATTAGGTCTATCAAGAAGTAAATAAGTCCCCTTTTTTATAAGTCGTGTTATAATAGCAGTCAAACAGTATAGTTTTTCAAACCTTTTGCTATTACTTTTCAACGTTTTAATTTTTTATAACAAATTATTAAAAAAAAAGTTATAAAGTATGTTATAGTATAAATGAGATGTTAATTAATTGATTGGGTCAATAATTTTCTTAAAGCGGTATTAGAAGTCTAAGAACTAGACTGTTTACCTTAAATTAAGTTAAATTTGAGTTTATTTTAATATTATTATGTTTTAAATTAGGTATCACATATGACAATAGTCGCAAATTTTTATCTTACGATCCTGTGAGTTAGGATCATAATACAAAAATTTGCAAAGTTCAAGTATCACTATTTTTCAAACTTTAAAATATTTATAAAGAAATTTTAAATTTTTTAAAATTTTAAACAAACGTATTTAATGCAGCAAAAAGTTCATAATATAAAATATATTTTCAAATATTATTGATATTTTAGTTGACCCCAATAAAAAAGTGAGTCGAGTTTACCTTTTTATCAAAATACGCTCGCTTTTAAATCTATCGCTCTATCATTAACTCTTTCTCTAAATGTCTCTAACTTAAAAGAGGTGAAAAAGATATTTTAAGAGACAAAAACAAGCAACCGACTCTGTTTTGCACTTTGAAAAGAAATTCAGCAACTTAATCGGTGCACAATTTGGCACTAGGTTCGTATGCTAGTTAGGTCACTGGATTCCTTCTCCTAGTGCAAAATGACATTAATTGTTTATTTTTACTCTTTAAAATATATTCTTTACCTCTTTTAGGTTAAAGATATTTAGAGAAAGAGTTAGTGACAAAGAGGTAGATTCGAGAGTAAGTGCATTTTAGTAAAAAGATAAACTCAACTCACTTCTTTTATAAGGTTTACTGGAATATTAACAATATTTAAAAATATATTTTCTATTTCAAACTATTGACCGTATTAAATACATTTATTTGAAATTTTAAAAATTTTAAAATTTCTTTGTAAATGTGTTTAAGGTTTAAAAAGTAGTGATATTTAAGCCTCATGAACTTTTGTGTTACGATTCCAGTCTACAAGGTCGTAATACTAAAGTTCGCAACGATTATTACCTGTGAGATCTAATTTAAGGTGTGATAATTTTATTAATATCAGAGCCAACTTTTCTCTAATATGATGATGGATTCAGGGATTAATCAGACAAAAATTAGTAGGCCTATAATAACCATGTTCTAGAGGGCGAAGAGTGGTGTATAGAAAAGAAGACGAAAGCTACTAGGCTAAATTGAATAAGCAAAGAAGTTGCTACGTTATTTATGTGAAGTTGGATTCAAATTGTCAACAAGGTCTTTTGAGATGGGTATTGGTCTATTACTAAGAACAAAACTATAAAGCCTTAAAAATTACGTTAAAACAGACAATATCGTTGACAGTGTTGAACTAGGTCTTACAATGTAGTGTCAAAGCCAACTTCTTTTTAATATGATGATAGGTTCTAGGATATATCAAACTGAAACTAGTAGACTTGTAATGACTCATCCTAAATGATAGGGAGTGACACCAAAGTAAAAAGGCTTGAGTAAAGAGTAGCTTTTGGCAGGATACTAGGATAGCTGGGGACAGAGATAAACCGTCCCACATCAAAATATAAAAGAAAGTTGTTACGCGATATATATGGAGTTAGACTTAAATTGTTAACTAGACTTTTTGGAATAGGCATTTATCCATTACCAAAAATAAAATTACGATGCTTTAAGGGTTGAATTAAAACGAACAATATTATTAACAATGTTGAGCCAAGTTTTATAAATATAATATTTGAAAAGTGTTTTAAATTTTATTTACAAAAAATTTGAGAAATATAATGAAAAATTTAGAAGAATGAATGTATGGTATTCTTGGCTGAAGTTATATTACATAAATGAAGTCAAGAACCATGTAACATAATGAATTAATGGAGACTAACATAAAGGGTAACTTTTGTAAACCTTGAATTACAGGACAGGCGTGGAAAATTTGTTGTAAAAGGGCAAGCGAATTGATTGAAGATTTTTCAAGGTCTTTTGTGATGATGATGTTAAAATATATATGCAATCAACAGGGTATGGTTGAGAAGTTAATTATCAAGTGCGGTGGACAACATGGATTAATTTCTTATGTGGGTTTCTTGGAAAGGTGAAAGAAAAGGGTATGTGATAATATATATAAATACATCCGAAGAAAATGAATGTTTGGCTGTACAAGTAACTGAAAAGCTTTTATTTCACTATTTGAAAGCAATTTTGAACCTTCTATTTATGCTTCAGACACACACACACGATGACAACTTGGTCTTTAATCTTATTCTCTTAACGGTCTATTCTCTTTGATAGACTAGAGAAGAAGTTGGTATTATATGCACCTCAAAATGGGGTCTAGAGTGTATAAATCAAAATCTAATATTTAATCATACTTATAATATTTTCAATAAATATTGCAGCTTATATAAAACCTATCAAATGCAAACGTTAATAATAAAAAATTTTTAATCTATATTTGTATTTACATCAAAGTTTTAAAAAGATCTAGTAAATAATTAAGTAATAATTTTTCAATCAATAACTTCCAATAAAATTGATTTTATAAGTAATATTATGTTCCATTTTGCTTCCATGTGACAAATTACGATGTAATTGTTTCAACATGGGGAAAGAAAGAGCAACATCACATAATATTTCTTCCTTCAATGGAGCATTTTATTTTTACCATTTAGAGAACACAAACATTAATTTCTCGGACACACAATTCAACTACCGAAGAAGATGAATTTATTATTCATACTTGAGTTGAAGTCATTTTCAACTTGGCCATTTTCTTATCAGACGATTTCTATATAAGGTTATCATCATTAATTACATCCATTAATTTAGATAGTCCATCTCAATTTCTTGAATAGATTTAATATTTATTTTAAACCAAGAGCTTTTGAACTTATTTCGATGATCAATTGTTGATTTACTAATTTCCCCATGTATATATTTAAATTGCTCGAATTAAAAGCTAGCTTGATTATTGAAAGCAACAATGTAATATATTAATTCGATCAAACAACTTCAAATTGACAGCGTTGATTACTTATGAATTACAATTTAAACTTCAAATCAGTTAACGAATACAGAAATCTTTATCTCATGTTATTCTTACCTATGTTATAAAGATTAATTAACCAATAAAAAATCCTCCACTGTAAACTTACATGTTGGTTAGTCTGCATTTAAATTCTCAGTAGGCTCCTAATTGTAATATTAAAAAAATAAACAAGATTTCGTTCATTAACAATTATTTTTTAAATTTTTATATATCCCTTGATTTTTTTGACAAATAGTATAATTTATTATCTATGTATTGTCATTTAATTGTTTTTCCTTTAACAAAATGGAAAAATACTAACGAAAATATACTAGAATGTCTGGATTTATTTTTCTGATTTAGTTTTTATTTAAGTAAATACAGTTATGAGATTGATAGTCAATAAATAAAATTACGATGAAAAAATAAATTTCATTGCATATGATTAAAAATGTGCATGCATGCGCATGCATTCATATACACACATATATTTTTATTACAAATACACACACAAATATATATTTTTATTATATATATAAATTTATTTTCATTGAAAAAGAAATTTTAATTCTGATAAAATATAAGAATTGATGTGAAAGGATATTCTCTATTATTCTTAATCACGAAGCTAATGCAGATGCTGATCGAATGCAATAACTAATCTTTTAAACTCAACGCAATACCATGTTCCCTATTTAACTAAAATTAGAAAAAGCAAACTATTTCAACTAATCTCTCGGTATATTAACTAATGCTTACATGTAATAAAGTAATTACTATTTACTCTTTTACAATGATATATCATTATTAAAAAAAGACACCCAGTAATCTCTAATGTATAGTTTACTTGATTTTACTTTGATGTTAATGAATAAACAAGTTTAAGTACATTTAGAAGAGATTTCAAATGTTTGATATCGTGGGGTATAAAATCTTAATCAGATAAAGAAAAGTTACAATTAATCAACTAATTAGTAATTACTATTATTATTTTTTATTTAATTAATACAATATTATTCTTAAAATTAATTATATACATTTCAAATCTTAATCAGATAAAGAAAAGTTACAATTAATTAACTAATTCGTAATTACTATTATTATTTTTTATTTAATTAATACAATATTATTCTTAAAATTAATTATATACGTTCCAACATTTTAATTGTATTTGACTTTCCATCTGCATGGAAGTATGGAAAAAGGCAGACGGCGTCCTTACCCATGCTTTTCTTGATGCTGCCCTTTCACGGCATATATATTTCGAATTAACCCTTAAGTTGGCATCAATTCTTTTATAAATAATTCAGTTAAAGGTATCCTTTCCCATCTCACAATACATAATAATTAGCAATTACCATAGTCAGTAAAAATAAGTAAAATTATATGGATATTTCAAATTAATTACTCTGAATTTCCAGTTTTCAACGACCAAGTTGATGGTTCTGCAATAATATTTACTATCAATTTATTACTTTTTGGAAACATGTAAAGCAAATAAATGGAAATAATCTTTTGCAATATTTTCTATTGGGATTGGATATCTGGCTTCTCTGGCATACCATTTTAAGAGAGAAGAAATTTATTATGGCTGATGATCAAACGATCAAGGTTTCTTTTGTCAATTTGAAGACGTTTTCTATTGATTTAGAAAATTTTTGGCCGCAAGTAAATAAAAATTTGGAATTAATTTTTCTTATTTTTTGTCATTTTATTCACATAAAAAATATTTATAGTTATATGGGACATATTATAATAATATAATCCACTATAATATTTTTATATATATGGAATTTCGTTTATGAGATTGTATCTGGAAATGAAAATTATTAAATGGGATGTTTGTATTTTATTAAAATTTGATCCTTTATAAAAATAATAAATATAATTTAGTTTTTTAATAATTTTTATACAAAAAATACTAATTTAAATATTAACAAAAAAGCCAAAACTTTCATATATAAATCTTGAAATATACACGATTAAAATAGTTAATTAATATGGGATAATGATTTTCTAATTAGAATGTTACTTAGTCATATCAAGATGGTTACTTTGTCAGCTTATTAGGTTTGACCTCGATGCTGTCCATAGGTTCCTGATGACTTTGTTAGCATGAAATCTTAAATTGCAGTGGACAAAATCTGATATTGTCACAAGAATTAAACGCAAAGCCTAACTCTTTACCCCTAAACTTAGATATATATTAAAGTTAAAATTATCTAAACAAGTTCAATTTCTCTCACTGCCGATAAATTTAGTAGCTTCAAGTTGGATGATGGTGTGCATGTGGGTGTTTTAAAATCATTACAGATCCTAACATTATTTTGTTTCTTATTTAGGATATAACAACTTTGAATTTACCAACCCCATTTGACACCACTTAATACAACTCCTTTACAAATCCCATCTGCCATGCAGTCGTCATCCCATAAGAAGCATCATGTACCAAATAGTCCTAAGTTTGATAATGGCATATCAATTTGCATTGATTTCAACCTCTATTCTTTTCTTCTCTCTTTTATTTTATTGATAAGATTTATCCCTTTAAAAATTGTAGACACTTTTGAATAATATTTTGTTTAGCTCTTTATTTAAAATGTTTAAAATTGTAAGTACTTAATTTTGAATACACAAAATTAAAGTGTTTGTTAAACATTACTTAAAAATTCATGTTTATCAGTCACCCTTTTATGCCTTAATACCTTACTCTTTAATGCTTTAATATTTTTTTTTCCTCCCTTTCAAGACTTGATTTTCTTTGCTTGTATATTTTTATTGTCCCAACTTCACTTAAATAAATTTTGAAAAACCTACTGATTGAAATTAATTTTAGTTTAATTGACTAGGTGTAGCTTCTACAATCAAACGTGTTAAAGTCATGCATTTCCACACCAACCTTTGCAAAGAAATCAATTAATCCCTTTTTGAACAAGATTACACAGTAATAAATAATTGAGATACCTTCTTAATGAAAGGAATTGGAAGGTAGTAAGCTTTTGCACTAGGAGAGCTGTCCCTTTAATAGAAACTGTAAGGTACCCAAAAATCACTAGGTTTGAGTTAACGTAATACCATGGCTTAAAATAGTAAGATAGAGAGAGAAAGAGAAGAATATTAATAAGAAATTATTGAGAATTTGATAAAGTTCATGGGCCAAAGGATAACAAGAAAGTTTACTAGTTCATCCTATACAAAAATTCTCATAGGGTTAAAATGTGTCGTGTGAAATGAATAAAAGTGACTTTCCATCCACAACCCTAAACCAACCCCGCTTTCTTATTCTGTTGGTGTACTCATTTTTTCTTCTGGTTCTCTATATATTTATCTTTATGTCGACTTCCCTTTTCTGTAGATTAATTGATGACAGAATTCACTGATACTCGTCGGAGCGGGTATCGAGGCTATGGAGGATTCGGGTGCTGGTTCTAGTGATGATGCAACCAAACGTACTTGCCCTAGAGGACACTGGAGACCAGCTGAGGATGAAAAACTATGCCAACTTGTTGAACAATATGGTGCACAAAACTGGAATTCTATTGCTGAGATGCTCCAAGGAAGATCAGGTGATTAGATTATAATTATCGATTAAATCCAGCTAGGATCTCTCCTCTTTCTTCCTCAATACAGATTACTCTCAAGTTCTTGATGCTTGACTTTCGTTTTCTAATCTGGTTTGATGGTTTCCATCGTTAAGCATAGGCAAATAAAATAGTAGCAAGCACAAAAAGTAGGAAATAATATATCATTAAATCGATGCTTGTTTGATAAGGGTTGCTTGATTTGATGGATTAGAGATAAATTTTTCCTGGTGTGCTGATGTGAATACCTGCGTGTAATTCTCGGATCTTTGATGATATAATTTTATAGACTTATTAATCATTGAATATAAATCTCTTGCTTGAACAATATATCTTAATTTTTAAAAAATTCTAATTTCTGTATTAAATAATAATACCGGACAAATGGATGATTTCTCACTTTCTAATTTCACTTAATATATATATAGATATATATACTATACAAATTTTAATTAAACACTGGGGATTTTCCATTATTTTCAGGGAAAAGTTGCAGGTTGAGGTGGTTTAATCAACTAGACCCCAGAATCAACAGAAGACCATTTACTGAAGAGGAAGAAGAAAGACTACTTGCAGCTCATCAGATTCACGGTAACAAATGGGCATTAATTGCAAGACTATTTCCTGGTAGAACAGATAATGCTGTAAAGAATCATTGGCATGTAATAATGGCGAGAAAGCAAAGAGAGCAATCCAAGTTATGCGGTAAAAGAAGTTATCAAGACACCATCATCAATAATTCCAGCGTAATTGCTGACAGTTTTCAACCAAGAAAATCAAGATCCGAAGATGTCTTTAGCTTAAGAATTGGTTTTGAAAATAGTAGAATCTTCGAATTTCGAAAACCCAACACAGATAGGACTTTTGCAGTCTCACCTTCTAGTTCTTCCCTTTCATGGGCTTTCGCTCCACCAATGGTGACAGCTTCAAACAACAACTCATCTTCAGTGGATTTCTCAAGGAAAGAAGGAAGAGATTTCTTTATTTCTAGTTCTAATAATTATTTCAATCAGGAGAGATCAAAAGTTTCAGACCAACGTACTCTTCATAGACACTATCCGAATTCTTCATCAGTTTATAGCAGTTATCGCGGTTCTAATAACAATGCATTTGGAGTTCCAAGTTACAGGAAGGTTGAACCAAGTCCATTTGGATTTCTTGAAGTGGATGATGTTTATGAAAGCCACGGAATGATGAAGAAGAAGGAGGTGATTAAGTTTTCCGAAAACTCGACCGCGCACTCAAACTTGATAAGATTGAGTAGTGCACAACAAGCTCATCAAGAAGATCATGAATCCATCAAACATCACGAAGAAACTCCTTTAATTGACTTCCTTGGTGTCGGTATCACTTCTTGAAATATTACCGAAAGAGCACTTTTATTTAACTAAATTTTCCCTTCTATATATTAGTTTTAGCTTCACCTTTTTGATCTCATATATGATATTTATGTGGATAACCATGCAAAGGGTTAGCTGTTTAATAATAATCTTATCTGTTATATGCATTTTTCTTCTCCATTTTTTCAATACTTGAGCCTCAATACAGGCTGAATCTCCAAGCTAACGCATAATGTTATTTGCAAGGAATTATTATTGAACAATACGCAATGTGCAGCAAATTTGGCCAGTCTCATGAAATTAACAGAAGTTTCTGTGATCACAATCAGAAATGATCAACCTCTTGCTTGAAGATCGTTTTCATGTAACATCTTTACTTTCTTAATAGCCAACATATATGACATGTGGAAGACACATGATACGATGATCATCATTTTTTACTGCAAAATTAGCAGTATTAATACATGTGTAGATTATAATGTGAGAAATTAATTAATTACCCGATAGTAAACAGCAGCAATGACATTCAAACTGTAAAGATCATTCTACCTTTTGGTCCTGTGGGTTATGTTCGATCATCAAAGGTTTAATATATTACCATTGAGTTAATAGGCATTCCAATTTTCCACGTTATGCCTTACAAAGAAAAAGGCTGATGCAAAATTAAGTTAATTCCTGAAATGGAAGAAAAGAAAAGAAAAGAAAAGAATGAAAAATAAAATCCAGTTTGGTGGGCTGTAATTAATTAAGGCTAAAACTTGAAACACAAGCTCTTGAATCAAAACGGAAACCTGCACGTTATAAAATTAAATTAAATTTGATGTTATACAATTAATATATATATATATATATATATATATATATATATTAATTGTATAACATCAAATTT
>JAWDEX010000004.1:2847607-2861873 GCA_035221805.1 Trichilia hirta | reverse complement strand
TGCTAGATGTCAACCATAGTCGTTGAGCATTCGAATGGTTCGAAATAAGGTCAATGAGATTGATTTCAGCTTACAGCTAACATCATAGTTAACATGAAAGGTCACAAAATAAACTCTAAGATTATTCTTACTACGAGGGAGAGTAAATAATATCCGAAGAGAGCTAGCACTCTTAGAAATATTATTTGACTAAAAATCGTAAATGGTTTACGCGTTAAATTATTTAACGAGATGAGAGCTTGAAAATTAATCATATTGTGATTGAAGTAAATTACAATATTCTATAAATATGTAAATATTTAAATAAAATTTTATGTCAATTTATAATTTTTAAAAGTCGAAGAGTCTAAATAATACTTTTTGATTAGGACTTGAATAATATTTTATAGTTTAAGGGTCTCAATAATATTTGCCATAAAGTTATATAACGAAGCATAATCATTTCTACTTCCTCAAGGCATTCGTTTTTAATTTTATGCCTCCCTCTTCAGTTTTCTTATTTTCTCTCTTGAACTGATCAATTAGTAAAAAATTAAAGATATTTAATTTCTCAGAGTTATCATATTATTGGTGCTGCACTTCATCAAAAAATTACTAAAAGTTAATAATTATAAATTAAATGTGTTTAATTTATAAAAAAATAAAAATATTTTGATAAAATTATTATTTTTATTACGTTCTGTAATATACACGTGATCACACACACGGTAGAGATAGAGTGTACTAAATCTAATATGCTAAATGCAAAGGACTTTGAATAAAAACTTCCTTTTCTAAATATTGTTTTGCAACTTGGCATTTGAATTTAAGATATGTTCTCGATAATATTTATATTTTACTATATAGGAAATAATGCGGCAATCTGTTGATCAAACCATTTAACAGATTAGATTTCGTACACTGTGAGCATGAATGTCTTCATGTTAATAGTCATATACATAAGTATTCAGTTATGCAGTACGAAGAATGAACAGACTTGAGACCCTGTTCTTGGAAAACCCAGGTAAAAGGATATTTAAATGTCAAAATTTTACTGAAAATTTTACGCTCAAGCAAAATAACTTTTACTCTCATTAAAAGTAAGAAATCTCCCAATTAGAGGACCCAAAGCCAAACTCAAATATAGTGGCAGCATGCCAACTGGATCGACTGGGGTGGCTTTTCTTCTTAATTCTTACTAAAATAATTACATATTTTTACATTTATAACAGTCAAAATGCCAATTTATAAGGTTGCTCGTGGACATTTCAATAAGAGTTTAATTAAATGAATAAATTATTTCCTTACTTTTAAAATTGTAAGAAATTTAGGACCTCAAAATCTAACGTCATCATCTTGTAATGTTAATAGGAAAATACCCTTTTCAAAAATAAAAAAAAAGGCAGGAAAATTCTTAGTTGGAGAAATCGAAGCGCGTTGACTGGTCGTTAATGAAGAATTTTAGAAAAGCCTCGACGTGAACGACAGGGTCAGCCAGTCTTTGCCGTAATTTGAAAGGAGACGGAAACTTGAACTTCCCAAAGTACCCTCTTTGGTATTATTTCTTGGATGGAAATTAGGACTGTTCTCGTACCAAAAAGTCCAAATCAATATCCTATATTCATTGTCTTCTCCTCCACACCATCTTCATCTTCTCATTTTCTTTCTTCGCTGCAACGAGAGAAAAAATTTTCCATTGAAGAGACAAACAATCAAATTAAATTAACCATGGATAGAGAACAAGAAGAGATGCAATTTCTTGGGATGTTTGGCATCTACAAAGAAGCCTACAAGATAATCTTCGCATGGAGAAAAATCCTCAGCCAAATCACTCTAGCCTTAATCCTCCCTCTATCGTTCATCTTCTTGGCTCACATGGAGATTTCGAATCTTCTACACAGAAAACTTAGGCACGATAAAATCGAACAACACTTCACTCGAGCCGGTTCAGATAAGTACAACAAACTTTCCGATGTTATCACCACCGATCGAACCTTGTTTTGGCTCTTTCAAGCCGCATACTTCACTTTCTATCTCATCTTCTCACTGCTGTCAACTTCTGCGGTCGTTTACACAATCGCTTGTATTTACACAGGCAAAGAAGTGGCCTTTAAGAAAGTCATGAGCGTCGTCCCGAAAGTTTGGAAGAGACTAATGGTTACTTTTTTATGTAATTTTGTTGCCTTCTTTTTTTACCATGTACTAGCAGTAATAGTTGCAGTAACAATCATAGTAATCTTGGGATCCTTCATTGAAAGTAATGATGTTTTAGTGGCAACTTTGTATGTGATACTGGGTTTTTATTCAATGGGACTTTTGTATCTGACAATAATCTGGCACTTGGCCGGCGTTGTCTCTGTGTTGGAAGAATCCTGCGGAATTCCAGCCGTCATCAAAAGCCAAGCATTGATGAAAGGAAAGATGTGGGTTACCGCAGCCATATTATTCAAGCTAAATATTTTACTGTTCATAATTCGAGAAGTTTTTCAGAGGCTGGTTGTTCATGGATTTTCGCTGGGCACGGTGAATAGGGTTTGTTATGGGATCATTTGTTTGTTGTTGCTTTACAAGTTGATGTTGTTCCAACTGGTCATTCAGACAGTGATCTACTTCGTCTGCAAATCTTATCACCATGAAAATATCGACAAATCTGTGTTGTCACATCATCTCGAAGTTTACCTCGGAGAATACGTTCCATTGAAGTCCAAGGATATTCAGCTAGAGCATTATGATGTTTGATGAATATAATTAGCTACTAAAATTTGTAATAATGTTTGCTGCAACAGTTTTTTCTGTCATCAGAAAACGATGATGGGTCAACTCCCATAAAATTTTTTGTGGTGATTGTGGCTCTTAATTCGTTCTGCTTTAATTTTATCTTCTTGTTGAAACTTGCGTCATTGACTACTGTTGCTATTCCCTGTTAATCAGCCATAAATTAATTGGATAGCTAGCAAAGTCTTCTACGCGAAAATGAATTGAAAATAACCTACGGGAGCTGTAATGGTTAATTTGTAGAAACAAATTCAGAGAGGCAAATGTTGATGGTCAAAATTGAGCAGACAGTCGACCAGGTGTTTTCTTACTAACCGTGACGTCATCGTTCTATTCTCAAGATTAAAAGGCCAACACAAAAGGGTAGCTCTATTAAAATCATCTACGTAATCATCGTATCAAAAGAAAACAAAGGCAGAGATCATTCTCGACTCCAAGGTCAGGAAGATGGGAATTCCCGTAAAGCACACATAAAATTAACGGGTTATGTGTTAAACATGCAATAATTATCAACCTTACGTAGTAATCATATTCATTTTGCGTGTTAATCACATATTAAATCCAGATCACATAAAATTTCGATGATAATAATTATTCTATCTGACCTATAAAATGAGGTGACAACCCAGAGAGAGATAATGGCACCCTTCTCTTTCTTGGTCACAAGGACCTATAAAATGTTAAGGCAATCAAGTTATAGAGATTTAAAACCTTTGTATTTAGGCCATATATTCTGCAAAAAAATACTCTCTCTCTCTTAAAAAAAAAAATTCTAATATACTGATTTAAGTGTCGAAAGATGTTTATACTGAAATACCGGCACCCTTGATCGCACTTTCATTTTGCAGAAATATATACCATCATTATTGAGATCATTTTACCAAACACTTGCTCTCATTGCGATGTGCATGTTTATTAAAAGAATCTAACTGATTTCAAGTATATAGTTCTAACTAAGAACTATATCACTTATTTTAATTCTAATACTTAAGAAGCTAGAGGTTAATTAGCATACATAAACTCACTTAAATTTTATTGATATAACTTAAGACTTAATGGCGACTCAAAGCCAAACTGATGTCCTTTGCTATGTTCTTTGCATCCACAGAAATGCCATGCAATCCTCTTCCGAAAAATCCAGCACGATAAAGACCATTTTCTCCTTTCCATTGATTAGGGCAACTTTCTTTTGGCATACCATACTCGTTGAAAATATCTCCACCATCCTGCATCAATCACAGGAGATTTCAGTAAACAAATTAATAAATTAAATGTTATATAAATGATGGAGTACATTTATCTGATATATATAATTCTTTATTAACGATGAATAAAAACAATTAATTATTTTACCTTAAGCCAGTTTCGCACGGTGCTCTTGTAACCAGTAGCAAAGATAATAGCGTCAAATTGTCCCATTTTTCCATTTTCAAAGGTTACTTTCTTTCCATTAATTCTCTTTATAGCAGGAAAAACCTGTCATTAATTTGTTATTGTCATCAAATAAATGGAAAGAATATTAATTTAGAAGTTAAAAAAATTGGCAATTAATAAAAAATTAATAATTAACATCTTACTCCGATTTCTCCCTTTCGAATCTTCTCCATGACACCAACATCAATAGTTGGGGTTCGACCAGTTGATGTTTTGAGATAAAACGGTCCGTTGTTTGGCTGTTTAAGACCATAGTTGAAACTATTACCAAACTTAATTTCGCCGAGCATTACAGTGATAAAATCCACTAGTTTGCAAGGGAGGAATTTCAGTAAGAGCAATCCTAGAGATACAATTTCCTTGGTGGGAACATGTACCTGAACATATAAAGGTGAAAGAAACATATATATTATTAGAAATGGATTCTCAAAAACATCTCGGTATTCAAATTTACATTAAACTCAAATTATAAATAGAGTAGAGTTACCGGGCTACGAACGACAACGGAAGTACGGGCACCCCAATTTGCAAGATCATAAGCAATTTCCATGCCCGAATTCCCACAGCCAACAACCAAAACATTTTTGCTACAAAATTTGCTACCAATTTTATATTTGCTAGAATGCAAATACTCTCCTTCAAACCCATCTAACCCAGGCACTTCTGGAATCACCCCTTCACTATTTTCGCCCGTTGCGACAACAAGATATTGTGCAAAATACACTTCATAAACATTTGAAGCTGTATTCTTAGCCTTAATGAGCCACACTTTAGCATTTTTGTCATAGCTTGCTGATTCCACAAACCTGTTATGTTTAGGATTTATCCCAAATTCATATTCATAATTGTCCAAATAATTAATGAAGTCAATTCTAGGAATAAAAGTTGGTGAACCAGAAGGAAATGGTTTATAGGGAAGTTCACAAAAGTATTTTGCTAGGTGTAATTTCATGCAAACGTATGTCCTCCTTTTTCCACATAGAGGCACTACAATTTTCTTTTTCTAAGACGATGTTTGGGATTGAGAGATGGTTTAGACAAGCAGAGGTTGCTAGACCAGCAGGGCCTGCTCCTACAATTACTACAACAACTTCTTCCATTTCTTAGTAAAAGAATTAGTTTTGATATCGATAGATTTTTTTTTTTTTTTTTTTAAATTTGGTTACTATATATGCCTCTATATATAGCAAGGGTATGTTTCCATGTAATGGACCTTTTTATTGGAATATTATTATGTTATCATTTTTGTAGATTTTAGCTAGTAATTGAATTTGACAATATTGGGACATTTTTTCTTAAATTGGAAATATATTTGCATGGGTATTGAATGATGTAAAAGAAGTTCGAGATTTCATTTTAATGCAGAATACAATTGCATATAATGTTCATCAATCATTTGTATTTGGACAATGAAATATATCAAGTTTTCTTAATTTGGCATATATTTTATTACTGGATCAACACTTGGAGGTTTCATTTGAATGACCGTTCTTGTTACTCAAGCATATGGATAGACATTCCCAAAAGTAAAGCAAGTTTTGCCACGTATACATGGATAAAAAATAGGAGATTATATTATTTTAAGTGATTTTCATAATATTCAATACAAATTTAATTTAAATTGTGTTGCCTTACATGAGTTGTTTAGTTCGTTCTGAATATTCAAGAAAAGAAAAGGTAGATCAGGCATCATATATATATATATATATTATGAATTTTGTCAGAAAAATATTCAATTTAAAAATCAATCAATCATATTGCTTATTAAAATAATAAAAAAATTAAAACAAATATAGTAATTTATTGAAAGGTTCAATTCGAAATGCAATCTTAGCCCTTACTTGGATTTACTTAAAAAAAAGTTAATTTTTTTTATAAGTTAAATGTCAAATTAACATTTACTTAATTTGACTTTTAAAAAATAACTTTTACCTAAAAAAATCAAAAGTTAAAAGTAAGAGAGAAGTTACTTTTTTAGTTCTTTTAGAGCATTTTAGGTATTATTAAATTTTTATAATAAATTATTTCAATTATATCCTTATTAAATTTATAGAATTCTAAAAAAATTTAAGGGTAATTAAATAAAAGTATCATAAATTTATAAAAAATTAAAAATTAAATCAAGTTATTTTGTAAAAAAGAAAATTACTTTTCTAAGATAAAATCAAATAATTTTTATGAATATTACAATTTTTTTTAATATGTGACCTTTTTTAAAAGGTAAAAAGTCATACATTATAGATAAATTCAAGAAAAACCTTAATTAGTACTTATTAGATAATATGATTTGTGACTACATATAGATTTTGTATAATAGAAATTAGTATTTTTAACATTTATTGATTTTTATTATTTTATTTAAAAATACTTTTAAATACAATATTACATTATTTATTAACATGTTATAAATTAACTAAAACATAGCTATATATACTTGTTATTAATACATGTAATTAAAAATATAAATAAAATAATAAAATAATACAAATTTCTTTCTTAATAGGGGAGTTGACCGTCATTACAAATCACCCGTGAAATTGTCCAATTAGGTCATGCTAGTATCATTAAATACTAAATTTTTTTGATATACAAAACAATAGGGATTATTTCTTATAATAAAACATTAAAAAAAAGACTAAAATTGAAAAAAAAAAAATGATATCTCCCATTATGTATTATCATCAAAATGACAATGGGCAACAATACACTGACGTCACCTTATTAGATGGTCAATAAATAATTCCGACAATAATTTAAAATATTTTTTTTATAATTTAATTTGATCATTATATATAAGTTTATATGGTCAAACTATTTCATTATTAACAT
The DNA here is from genome assembly GCA_035221805.1 of Trichilia hirta. NCBI lineage: Eukaryota > Viridiplantae > Streptophyta > Magnoliopsida > Sapindales > Meliaceae > Trichilia > Trichilia hirta. Next base: position 2,854,856 of record JAWDEX010000004.1, on the reverse strand, counting down.
ATTCTTTTAATAAATTGTTGTTTTACATGTAAATTGACTTATCAACAATTAATAATAATACAAATACACTATACAAATCACAATAATTTATTAAAAAAAATATAAGAACAGCTTAAAAGTATTTAGTGAGTAATTGAATTTCACATCATTGATAAATTTTTCTTAATAAGAAATATGTATTGGTATTAAATGTTATAAAATATGTAGATATCATTTTAATGATAGAATATGTGCATGTTTTGGGGCAAATAAACATATTATTTTTTTTTAATTGAATGTACGTTATTATTTTTTGTGAGTGTATGTGTTCAATTGGATGGTTCTATTTCAGGGCAGATGATTTGGTTGGACTGGACTGGACTGGACTTAAAGTATTCAGACCATTTAAGTTTACAGTAGGTTAGATCTGTGATTACACCAAACCATATAAATAATCTGAAATTTAAATTATTTTTCACTCTAACTTGTGTAATGGCAGTCCACTTATAAATTCATATCATTAAAACTTAAAAATTATTATATTTACTAATTAAAACACACAAAATATTAAAAATACCCTACTTATTCAGATACAATATTTTACATTGCTTTGTGTTTCTAATAATTTTTTAACAAATTTTTGCGTATTTATTTCATAGCTAGGAATTAATTGTCTTAAATCCCTTCTCACTTAACTTGGGGATTTCTTTCATAATTAATTACCATTAATTAAGTTAAATATTTGATTCAATAATTTAATTCCATTTAAAATTATAAAATTAAATTAATAAAAATATTTCCTCTCAAAATTCTATGGGCTCGAATTAATTATAATGAATTGAATGGAATCCATGATATACATAAATATAACGACATATGTATATAGAGAAAGGGAAGTCCTTAATAAAATTTAAAATAGTCATTTAAATATACAAACTTGGGATTCTCGCAAATTAAGAGTCCAAATAAAAAATAAAAAAAATTTAATTTCATCACAGAGTTAGTGGCTAACCCATGTCATTAGCTTGACTTATGAATTTTAATAATATTTTTTAAGACTTTACCTAAAAAAGAAGCAATCCAAGATCAGAACCGATACGTTTTTGTACATCAACGGCTGTAAAATCGCTAATAAAGTAATACCGTATATTGGAAAGTACCGAATTTCAAACGGCACAACAAAAAAAAAAGGGATGGCGGTGCACAGGAACAGACAAGAGTCCGTTACAAGAGAGAGAGAAGAAGACTTTTAAATAGTTTTCCAGGCATCTCTGCTGAGCACAAGCTTCTCTTCTGCTTTTTATTCTTTTTCTTTTACTGGTTTTCCTTCTCATTGCTTCATATTTCTATCTAAACAACAGTTTCAGATCCAAACCCATAAAAGGAAAGTCCCAGATTTTAGCTTGTGGTATTTATTTGAGGATATTTGAAAGTCTGAAGTTTTCATTGATTTTGATGGGTTCAACAAGTCAGCAAGAGTTTGACTACTTGTTTAAGTTGTTGTTGATTGGAGATTCTGGGGTTGGAAAGAGTACTCTGCTATTGAGTTTCACTTCTGATACTTTCGAGGAGTTGTCTCCTACCATTGGTAAACTTCGTTTTTCCTCTTACGTTTTCTCTTCCTTTTTTTTTATAATTATTATTAAATTTAGAAACGGGCATTGAAAATAAATATATTTAACCTTTGTAGGTGTGGATTTTAAGATAAAACATGTTACTCTGGGTGGTAAAAAGTTGAAGCTTGCTATTTGGGACACTGGTGAGTACCAGTGATTTCTTCTTCTTCTTCTTCCAATCCTGTGAGAAAAATAAAGTTACTCGTATCATTAACGTTCTGTGTTATATATGTCAAATAACTGGCGTTGTGTTGTGTACATTTGATTTTTAAGCCTTTTTTGTTGAGATGTAACTAGCAAGAAAGTTGATGTATTCATAGATTTATTAGTTAATTACGGATTAATTATCAAATAAAGTTATTGGCTTTTGTAAGCCAGTGACCTGTAGTGTACATTAGCTATAACTTGAATAAGTTCATGTGAGATTATGGTACTTCATCCAATTTTATCTCTGGTTTAGAGAATTTGTAGTTCTAGGTTTACAATTAAGGCTAGATTGATCAATAAAGAATTTCACATTAATAACTTTTTGTTCTGTTCCCCACAAAACAAACGCTAGAGATCAAATTGAGGGGATAAGAATATAGCGGTGATAGAAAGTGTCTTTGTGGGTGGCTATATGTAGTTTAGCTGGTGTGGTCATGGAATCAGGGCCAAATGAAAATCCTAATATTTTGGCTGTAGGTATCCAATGTTTTACAGAGTACACATTTTTATCTCTTGTGATGATTCATTTTGTTTTAGATATTATCTTCTATTTTATTTGGATTTTGCATTTTTACACCACCTCAATGAAAGAGTTAAATTGACACTTTCCATTGTCTGTATTCTATTCCTTTGTGGTAAGAATAATTTCTTTTGTATGAATTAAGACGAAGGAATTAATTGTCTCTCTGTGTCTTAATGCAGCTGGACAGGAAAGATTTAGAACACTGACTAGTTCATACTACAGAGGAGCTCAAGGGATAATCATGGGTACGTACTTTCATCTTATTTGTTATATCTATTATATTTGTATCACCTATAAGACCTGAGGCATCAACCATATAATATAATACTTCCTGCATCCAAATTCCTACTGACCAGAGAGAGAGAATTTCATTTAGCTATGAAAAATTTATTCTTGATTTCTAGGAGCGTCTATTGTTCTTTTACATGTAACTTGATACCCAGCTTGTTCCATATGCTAACTTTTATTATGTTGAGAACATTTCGTCATCGCAACTAATTGTTTCTGGAAATCAGTACAGTGTATGACGTGACACGACGAGATACATTTACTAATTTGTCTGATATTTGGGCTAAAGAAATTGATTTGTACTCAACAAATCAAGATTGCATCAAGATGCTTGTTGGAAACAAAGTTGATAAGGTACATCCTTGGAGGATTGTTTTACTTAGGTTTTGACATATTGTTTATTTTATTCTCTAATTAATTTACTCTAGAAGTTTATTGACACTATGTTGACTCTTGGAATGTTTAGATGTTCATGCAAGAACTTATCATTGTGTGTATTCCCTTTGATGCTATCCCTTCATGTAAATAATCTTATGCAGGAAAGTGAAAGGGTTGTCAGCAAAAAAGAGGGGATTGATTTTGCTAGGGAATACGGCTGCCTTTTTCTTGAGTGCAGTGCAAAAACTCGAGTCAATGTGGAGCAATGCTTTGAGGAGCTTGTTTTAAAGGTACGTGTGGATGCTAGTCCTTGTTTTTCTTTATTTATTCTTTCCTTCACCTTCAATTCTCTTGAAAGGAAGCTCTTCCAGTGGCTGCAAGAGAGCTATCTCCTCACTCCCTCTTTTCCTCTCATTTTATCTCTTAAAAAATAAATAAAATAAAATAATAAAATAAAAGTACATAGACAGAACAGACACCGGGTTTTCTTTTTTTCCTTTATATCCATATTTTCTGTAATTTTTCCTTTTTATTTTGTTAGAAATTCGTTTACATTGATTCAATTAATTTTATAAACAAAGGGTGGGGTTAACTATTTAGCATGGAACCTTAGGATGATTTTAATAAAGTTGACCAAGCTGATGAAGGACTATTATCACCAGTGATGGTGATGTTCTGTTTTCTTGTGGTCTAGGGTATTGAAATTTGCTACACCTTTTTTCAGCAGATACTATGGAGATAAGTAAGGTATAGCATAATCATTTAGGGACCATTAAAAAATGTAACAGTACAATAGAAAGAAATTAAATAAAATGCGAGTTTATACATAGCATATATTCGTTGAAAACACGAATGGTACTTGAACAGTACAATAGAGAGAGTAAATAAAAACATATTTTATGCATGGCATAGATATACTTCCATTAAAGAAATTAATGGTCATTGAATGATACAATAGAGAGAAAGTAAACAAAATGTGGTTTTATACAGAGCATATGTCCTTTCATTGAGACATTAATGGTAATCTTCTATAAGTTGCATGTACTTATTTTGGGATTTTTTCTTCTGCGTGTTCTTGATAGTTGTTGAACTGTCATGACCTTGTCATGATGTCAACAGAAGTCTAATTTATCATACTTAACATAGCATTGCAAGGCATGAATATATGTTTTCATGGAATCCATTTCTCTTGCTCAATGCATGCTTTTAGGCGGTGAATATCATTGAGATTCAGGTCCGTGCACACAAATAATTTTAACATAATCTTCCGTATCTTGTTTTTGCATGATTTGTTATAGTAACCGTTGGTTGCAGATTTTGGATACTCCAAGTCTCTTGGCCGAGGGCTCAAGTGGTGTGAAAAAGAACATCTTTAAACAAAATCCTCCAGAGTCTGATGCATCGACTAGTAGTTGTTGCTCTTGGTGATGGAATGGTGTCCCTTGGACTGGAACAGCAATTGAATGTTTCTATTATTCCTCACCGCTCATCCCTATTCATGTACTTTTTCATTTACCAGTCCTTTGTCTTTTTCATCATTTATGCATCCACATTTACTCTCAGCAATGGATTAATTTTCTTGGCCGACTGGCTGACATGGAATGATCATTTGAATTTGAATTGCATCATTTGTAATATTTAGTTCTTACCAAATAACAACTCTACTGAATCAAAGGGTGTTAAATGACAAAAATAAAGAAATTACACCAAACAAGCACTTGGTTTACGTTGATAAAAAATTTAAGAGCTTTGTACAGAGTTTAAGCTGTCATAATAATTCATTGAGAAAATATTTATTTTTATAAATGGTATTAGACGTGGCAAAGGCCAATAGTAGAAGAGAAATGTGTATTTGTGTTATAATTATACTTAATTAAAAGATTGTCACGCCGTAATTGTTAACCAATTAAAAGGTTGTCTCAATGAGTAAGAATATGAGGTAATATGTATAATTAATTTTTTTATTTTTTATAGTTAAGATTACTGAATTATAGAAATTATTTTTTATTAATTCAAATATAAATTGTTATAATCTATTTTTGAAAATTTACATTACACTTGATTAATTTTTTTGAATAAAAGATATAAATTTAAAATTTTTATTTGGAAAATAACAAATAATTTAACACATACTCCAATTTAAAAAAATGGAATATAGATTTTTAAATCTATTAAATTTCAATGCATCATATATCAAGATATATTTAAAAAAAGAAAAATTTTTGCATCACGAGTCAAGATATCATATTAAAAAGATAATAATTTTAGCTTTAATTGAATGAATTAAACTAATAAAAAATTAAAAAATAAATTAAAATTTTTAAAAATAATAATTTTTTTGGTCTTGAAGCACAAGCAAAACAATTCGTCAAACACTTATCCTACAAGAAGACATCAATATTGGGGCATAACATGACATGACATGGGACCCAAAACACATACAACTCCTGGGCGGAATGGAGCTCCTCGGAGAGAAGATGTCTTTGGTCCATGATTAGACTAACAGTAGATGAACATCGAACATCGAACATCGAAGCCATTGATTGCTAATAATGGACTAAAGTAGCAAAAGAAAGAAGCCAGACTTTTGAACAAAAATGCCACAGCATGAATGAAGCACATACAAAACTTGCGAAAACAACAGCAGCAGCAGCAGAGCTTGTAGATTCAGTACTCAATCTCACGCACCCAACAGCTTCTTCTTCTCTTCTCCAGCCTCCAGAGATTATGATATCCGTTACGAATCCAGATTCCATCTTCAGTGGCGGCGGCATGAGGTTTTGTATATCGTTTTAACTCTCTCGTTTTGCTTTTGTTGTTGTTTTAAGTTCTTGTTTTATTAATCCAATGGGCATTTTTTAAATGAATGAACGAAGGATTTTACGATTAATGTTTTCGGTTGATGAAATTTATGTAGATTAATGATTTTTTATAGTTTAGATTTGTTCTGTTTTGACTATGCTGTTAGTCGTGATTCGTTTTTAATTTAACTATGCGAATAAGTGTTTAAGTTATCTATTTTATGCATTAGTCGGTTGGGTAGATAAGATATATTCAGTGTTGTTGAAGGTGTTTGACTGATTCTGCGACTGTTTAATGTATCAAATATGTGCAAAGCTGACAATGAATGTCGAAAGTAAGGAAGCTTTTTGATATGAGTACGAATATCCTGCAAACCTTTTTTACCTTGTTATGGCTTTAAACAATTAATATAGGTGAGTCTCGAAGAAATAACCATTGAGAAGTCATGGTATTTGTAGCTAACTATATTGTGAAATGTGTGACTCATTTGTTCTTCTATAATATTATTGTTACTGTAGTATATATACATTTTTTAAAAGGCTATCAAGTTTTGGAGAATGTTTTGAGAAGTTATGGTATTTGTAGCTAATTATATTGTGAAATGTGTCACTCATTTGTTCTTCTATAATATTATTGTTACTGTAGTATATATACATTTTTTAAAAGGCTATCAAGTTTTGGAAAAAGTTATGGATGACTTTTATCGACTTTATATTTTTAATTCTCAACTGGCATTAAGCGGGCGACTTGAATCAGATCCGCTCACCTCGGTATCTCGGTTGCCATCTTAATTACCGAACGACTCAATTTCAATATTTCAAAAACGAAAGAATCAAATGGGAGAAGCATGCGTATTTTTCAAAGAACGGCCTGAATGTCTCATCATATTAAGAGATATCTTATTCTACAAACTGCAGGTATTTATTACGTCACTCTAGTCTGACATAAGGGAGTGGTAAAAGACCTGCCGGATGACTATGCTGTATTCTGTCTAATCAGACTTCCGTTCTTCAATGCTTACACGTACAAAGACTTTATAAATGACGAAATTGTTACATTAAAGGGGAATTTTTTCTAATCTTTAGAGAGACAAACGGAGCTTACTTAGTGAGGACCAGCTCACACTATAAATATTCTCGAACATAACATCTCGGGTCGTTAAATAATTTAAATACTCCTAATTTATTTTCTTTTGACTTGGCTTCTGATGATCCACTGACTTAAGCGTCGGAGTTTATATGCCGGTAATTTGATTTTACTCTTAACTTGTTCTTTCTGATTTCAGGTAGTTCTCTAGCAGTCGTTAACCGAAGTTGGATATTAATTATTGTGGCCCTTTCGTCGGCCGCAATAATAAAGTCTGTGTGGTGCGCTGGATTTTTGTCCGGAGAAAGTTTAGGCATCAACAAGAAAATCAAGGATTACCGTGATTTTTGTCAAGCAAATTTGTAGAAGG
>JAWDEX010000004.1:2829011-2842897 GCA_035221805.1 Trichilia hirta | reverse complement strand
ACAATTTATGACGTTATCAAAGATGCTGCGTTGCTTTTCTTTTCTTTTTCTTTTTTTTTTTTTAATTCCTATGAACAAAAATAATTTTAGTCATTTGTAAGTTTCAAAAGTGTTTGTTTTTCAATTTAACGCCAAAATTTTAGTAGCACATCTAAAGAAAAGTGATTTAAAATTTTTAATTTATTGCTTGATATAGATATCTTAATAGGTTTATCTAATTGTATTTTTGTAGACACTAGTTTCCAAATGTTTATACTTAGACATTTTTAGATTTATATGAACTTTGTTTTTCAACAAATTAGATTTATATTTAGACATTATGAACTTGTTATATTTATATGTTTCATAAACAAACACTTATTTATAAATTTGTAAGTGTTATTGGTTTACATGTTTGGATTCGGAGAGCTCCTCTGAGTCAAAGGTCTCATTTGTTTCTCAAACAAGTGGCATCTTTTTATTCATGAATAAAAGGTTTTGAATTCTATATTCTCTCTCTAGTATCCTGGTGATGGGAAAGCATTTGCTGCAAGAATCAATTGTCGCAATATCTAAGCATCCAACTCTGTTGTCTTCTATTATGCTCTCAGGATGCTGTAGCAATGGTGCAGGACATAACCGATGCAGAGGCAGCATCAAGAAAGCTCATTAACGAAGCTTTTGCTCGAGGGAGTTCTGACAACATTACTTGCGTTGTTGTCCGGTTTGAGAACTCATGCATGACCAGCCATCGTGTCTAAGACATGTCAACTACATTTATGAACGATAAGCTTTATCCTGCGGAGGCAGCCAAGCCAAAAAGTGGAAGAATTTTTTGATTACAGCTTTGAAATGTTGTTATTGATTATTGAGCCGGGCTAAGAGCTCAGTTTTCTAGTTGCTGATTCTTATTGATCTGCTCATATATGTTGAAGAGCTACTTTACATTCAATATGAACATTCTTGCTTTTAGATATTAGATACCTTGCTTAATTCTAGTCTGCACTTTGGGTATTGTACTTGAAAAACAAGATTTGGAAAAAAAAAAAAAAAAATTATTTTTCAAAAATAGAATTTTGAAAATTAAAAAATCTGAATGTTGTTTTATGTTATTAAAAAATTTGATATTAATAAATATATTTTTTTAGTTTTACATTCAAAATAATATAAAATCAAATGATTTGTAAAGACGTGCAAATTATAGAAACTAATAGAAAATGAAACGGATTATCACGATTGCTTATTGTGCATGAAATGGGAAGAAAATAAAATAAAAATGATATTTGACAAAATGTCTGCTAAGAGAGGAGAAAGGCTAATTGTTTCCAGGGGGCTGTTCTTATTTTTTTTAATCTGAAAAATAAAAATATGTTTGGTATTTTTACATCAATGTAATTTTAATTTATTATTTGAAACCTCTTACATAAATAAAATTTGACAATTTTAACAATAAAGTTAGAAATTTATTGAAACCCTAAATTAAAAATTTTAATGTAAAAAAAATAATAAATATTTTTTAGTATTTTTTTAAAATTAAATAGACACCAATCTGATATATTTTTTTATTTTTTTAAATTAAATACAAACCGACTATTCCGATTTTTATTATTACAAGTAACTGTATTTTTTTCCACTCGTGTCAAAAAAGATCCAAGATTTGTCCTTATTTATAGATTTTGAAAAACTTAAAGGACTAATTTGTTATTATCCCAACAAAGGATGAAAACTGCTTCGAGGGATTTAGACAGGGAGATGCGAAACAGTCACCCACTCCAAGTCCTCCATCTCCCCCCTCTCTTTTCTTCCGCCTCCTCCGTTTGTTTTCGTTGGAAAAAAATCCGAAACGAAAGTTTTCAATGTCGTCGCGAGAGCATCCTCTGGTGAGCTCGAAAGCGGAGCTAAAACGCAAAGAGAAGCAAAAAAAGAAGTCAAAATCCGGAGGCTTCGAGTCCTTAAATTTAAACCCCAATGTGTTGAGAGGAGTCAAACGAAAGGGCTACAAAGTGCCTACTCCCATCCAGCGCAAGACCATGCCGTTAATTCTCACCGGCGCCGATGTTGTAGCCATGGCCCGCACTGGTTCCGGTAAAACGGCTGCGTTTCTGGTTCCCATGCTTCAGAGGTTGAAACAACACGTGCCTCTGGGTGGTGTGAGGGCTCTTATTCTTTCTCCCACACGTGACTTGGCGCTCCAGACCCTGAAGTTTACCAAAGAGCTTGGCAGATTCACTGGTAAAGTTTTGTGCTTTATGTATACGGTAGAATGTTTTTCTATCTGTTAAAATTATAAGGTGTGGATCAATATTTGTCATTTTTGGTTGTTATTAGAGGTTAACAAGTCTTGTTGATGGAATATGAAACCAGTAGAGGTGAATTTTGGGGTTATGGTGTGTGTAGAATAGCTTCAGCGGAAAGTACTTATTAAGTAAAAATGCTTTGTGGTAAAGCATTTAAAACCTTTCTTGTCTATGACCTTTCTTGTGTATGGAGTATCTATTAAGTTCTCGAGAAAGTAGACATTTTGAACCTTAAAAGCATTTTGCTACTTCAAAAAATAGTCCAAACACCCAAATAACATTTTTTTAATTAAAATTTTGCTGAGACGCTAAAAAAATGAGCCCCAAAGCATGTCCAAACACCCCTTTCAACTTCTATGAGTGTTAACCGAATTAGTGTATGTAAACATGTAACTAATGACTAGTGTAGCATTAATCTGAAGGGATTTATTCATATAGCTTTTAGAATTTACACTTTGGGTGAATTATGTTGAATGGTACTTACTTTGGCCTTTGGATTGATGAAGTTTTATAATCTTTCTCCGCTGTAGATCTTGGTATTAGTTTACTGGTTGGTGGGGACAGCATGGAAAGTCAGTTTGAGGAATTAGCGCAAAACCCAGATATTATAATCGCAACTCCTGGTAGGCTAATGCATCATTTGTTAGAGGTTGATGACATGTCCTTAAAGACAGTGGAGTATGTTGTTTTTGATGAAGCAGATAGTCTTTTCGGCATGGGTTTTGCTGAGCAGTTACATAAAATCCTTGGCCAGCTCAGTGAGAACCGCCAGACGCTGCTTTTTAGTGCAACATTACCAAGTGCCCTTGCTGAGTTTGCCAAGGCTGGCCTGCGTGACCCTCACCTTGTGCGGCTTGATGTAGATACTAAAATTAGCCCTGACTTAAAGCTTTCCTTTTTCACCTTACGGCAAGAAGAAAAACATGCGGCATTGCTGTATTTGATAAGGGAGCATATTAGTTCTGAACAGCAGACATTGATATTCGTTTCCACAAAACATCATGTGGAATTCCTTAATATATTGTTCAGAGAGGAGGGTATAGAGCCTTCTGTATGTTATGGTGATATGGATCAAGATGCTCGTAAGATTCACATATCTAGGTTTAGGTCAAGAAAGACCATGTTGTTAATTGTGACAGATGTTGCAGCTAGGGGCATTGACATACCCCTCCTTGACAATGTTATAAACTGGGACTTTCCCCCAAAGCCTAAAATTTTTGTCCATCGGGTAGGGCGAGCTGCAAGAGCTGGCAGGACGGGTACTGCATTTTCCTTTGTGACATCTGAGGATATGCCTTACCTTTTAGATCTTCATCTGTTTCTCTCAAAACCGATAAAGGCTGCACCCACTGAGGATGAGGTTTTCCAGGATACGGATGGAGTTCTGTCCAAGATTGATGAAGCAATTGCAAATGGAGAAACTGTCTATGGCCGATTTCCTCAGACAGTCATTGATCTTGTTTCAGACCGAGTTCGGGAAATCATTGATTCATCTGCAGAACTGAGTTCTTTGCAGAGAACTTGTGCGAATGCTTTCCGCTTATATTCAAAAACAAAACCCCTGCCTTCAAAGGAGTCCATTAGAAGAGTGAAGGATCTACCTCGTGAAGGGTTGCATCCTACCTTCAAAAATGTTCTGGAAGGCGGTGAATTGATGGCACTGGCCTTTTCTGAACGTTTGAAAGCTTTCAGGTTAGTGGTAAAGGTTACAGATGTAAACATATATACTTTCTTTACCTCCTCAGTGAAATAATGATGTTGCACCAAATTTTAACTGCACATGGCTGATACATACTACTAGGCCCAAGCAGACCATTCTGGAAGCAGAAGGTGAAGCTGCAAGATCGAAGCATCTGCAGGTAATTTTTCTTATTTGTAACTTCGGATGTAGAAGCTTAGATAATCGCTACAGCGATGCTGTTTCATTCATATTTTCTTGTATGTTTTGTGCATCTCCTATTAGGTACGTGCAATTGTTTCCTCAACTGACTGTTATTTTGCTCCCATCTACTCTGACTTAATTGCAGGGTCCATCTAGTCAGTGGGTTGACGTGATGAAGAAGAAGAGAGCAGTTCATGAGGAGATCATCAATTTGGTCCATCAGCAGCTTTCTAGCAAAAAAGTGGAGATGGTAAGCCTTTGTTGTGCATCTTGAAATGTGTGGCTAAGTTCTGGATGCAGTTTGCCACAAACAGCTTTATCTGATGTTGTCATAAGATTTTGAATGGTTATGCATGTTGGATACACAAGCAACTTTAGATGTTGGATCCGAACCTGTTCAGTTATTAGGCTAGGACAGTAACCACTGCTGGTGGATCTCTGTAGGTTTGTTTTATATTGATTGATGGTTATTCTAGAATAATCTGATTTACAGGATTTTCTTTCTGTGGTTATTTTGTATTGTATTTGATTCTTTGTGCTTAGATAAATGAAAGCTTGGTATTTTGCAGGAAGTTCAACCTGAGATAGGTTCTTTGAAGGCAAAGGAGAGAAAAGGTGCAAGCTCTTGTCCAATAATACTACGAAAGTTTTATGCAAAATATATTTTTGTTTCTTATTTTAGTGAGTGAATAAGGTCTTTTAGGAAATTGAACTCAATATGAGAGGCCTTATTTTCCTTCTAATAATCAAGGCTTGACTAGAAGCTGAGAATTGCCATTGTTTAAAAGGTCTAATTATTAATATTAACTACTGATATAGGGGAAGGATATAAAGAAAGACATGAGCGGAGATAAATTTCAAGTAGAAGCAAACCATTGCCAACAAATTAAAGATTGTACTGAATTGTATTTTTTTCCTCTAAAATAGTTATTCATTGCAGATTAAAGATCTCGTGAACACAACCTTGTGTTCTGTTTGATAATTGATATCTTGATTCCTTTTGTGTTTAGAAATATGTGGTTCTAAAAGAAAGTCAAAAGGCTTCAAGGATGAGGAGTACTATATAAGTTCAGTGCCAACTAATCATGTAGGTTTCCTATCATATCCTTTGATGATACTTTTGCCAAAAATTGTTTTGTGTTATATTTCACAAGTGACTACAAGGTGCCAGTTATGACAGTGTGTTCTTGTGCACAATTCAGATTTTATAACTTGGTTAATTATTTTGCATATGCTTCTTGTTTTCAGCATATTGAAGCCGGGCTCTCAGTAAGAGCTGACCGCGGGTTTGGATCAAACAGGTAAAACTTAGTATGTGCACTCTTAATCATTGACTTTGATCTCTTCTTGTGATAAAATTGCATTATACAAATTTGGCAAGCATGGAAATGCAAAAGGGGGTATTAAGCATGTGATGAAATTTTAAGTGAAATACTTGATTTTGTACTCTTGCTTCTATGTTTCAGATCTCATTTATGAAATCCCTTAATTAAGTGAATCTGGAGAACGTTTTGGATTAGAATGCAAAAGAGTTAGTTGCCCAAAGCCTTTTAATACAAAATTCTTGACCTCATAAGATATTAATATTCTCTAGATAGTTCACTAGATTATTTTCTAGTCAGCATGTGATGAAATTTGTAAGTGAAATACTTGATTTCATAAGCTTGCTTCTATGTTTCAGATCTTTTGCTATTTCATTTGTGAAATTCCTTTGTTAAGTGAATGAGGGGAACGTTTTGGGCCAGAATGCAAGAGAGTTAGTTGGCCCCAGCCTTTTAATACAAATTCTTGACTTCGTAATATATTGATATTCTCTAGATAGTACTCTGGATTATTTTGTAGTCAGTATATGACAAAATACCTGGGCATGTTGGAGAGTTTGCATGGTGATGATGGAAAATCCAAAACTATGATATTTGTCTTGTTTATTCGATTTCTTGTGTTTAGGACAAGCTCGTACCTTTGTGTGCTTGGTTGTTTCATGTTTGTCAGTTTATGCAATTTTGCAGGTGTGCACTTCTGCCTGTATCTATATATTGAAACTTGTTGAAATATGTCAGGGAGTTTTGTGCAAAATCATTTTCTGATGCTTACCTTCTCACCTGTCTTATTAACCTCCTGTTGGCTTTTTTTGGTAGTCGCACGTTGAAATTGTCCTTTGTATGTTCTTGCGTATGTGTGCATGCAAATACTCATTTGAGAGTTGCACTGTGAGTACATTTGACTTATATTTTTCATACGCAGAATTGAAAAGCGTATAAAAATTTAGTGTTCAATATTGATCTTAAATTACTTTGGATGCCAACTGCTGTTTGGTTAGATGTTGAGCTTCTGTTGATGCTAATCATGATTGTAGGTTGGAAGCTGCTGTTTTGGATCTGGTTGCAGATGACAGTGAGGGATTGCAGAAACAGAAACAAGTATATCATTGGGATAAGGTACTTCAATGTGATCGTAACTTTATGATTTTGTCCCTTTCTTTTTCAATTTGTTTTTTATGATTTCCCTAATGAATATATTTGATGGCAGAGGGGTAAAACGTAATTCAATGTGATTGTAGCTTTATGGTTTTGTCCTTTTCTTTTTCAATTTGTTTTTATGATTTCCCTAATGAATATATTTGATGGCAGAGGGGTAAAAAGTACGTCAAGTTGAACAATGGCGAACGTGTTACAGCTAGTGGAAAGGTACTCTTTTGAACTCTTTTTCCTTGTTTTGCATCTCTTTGTGGTTTCTCCCATATATTATGTAATGTGGCATCTAGAAAAAGATGTATATTATATGGAACTTAGATTGTGTAAATAAGCTTTTTAAGTTCTATGTATAATGTATCATATTTTGTTTCTGGTAAATCAGATCAATACTGTCCAAGTTGCATAGTGTAATAAACCCAGAACTTTTGCATGGTTTGCAACTGCCAGATGGTTTCCGAAATTTAAATTTCTCCCAAGTTGTAATTCCACCTTCATACAATTAGGTTTTAGCTCTAAACAAAGAATTCAAGATGTTCAGGAGTTTTCTCTCTTTTTGTTTATTCTCTGTGTGTGTGTGTGTGTGTAGGTCAAGACAGAGAGTGGTGCAAAAGTACGAGCTAACAAGACTGGGATATACAAGAAGTGGAAAGAACAGTCTCACAAGAAAGTATCTCTTAAAGGAACAAGTGACATTGGGAATGCTGAAGAAACCTCCAGCATGCCTGGTATTGATCTGAAATTGAAATTTCTTTGTTCTATATATTCTCTCTCTCTTTAATTTGTTGAATATCCTTTACTTTTCTGTGTCATCTAACTTGTCCAACTTATGTCTGCCATTTCTACTGCTGCCAATAGTTTTGGTTGCTTCTTTGCAGTTCATTGTAAAAACTTCTAATTTTTCTCTTAAATGTTGCCCCGCTTGAAGTATTTGTAAAGCTAACTAAATGGAAGTATTTGTAAAGCTAACTAAATGTATAATGCTAGTTGCTATATTAAAATATCTTATCCGTTTCTTGGCACATAACTGGCTGTATTTAATGAGATGAAACACGTATTAGAAAATCTGTGGAAAGTGGTGGGAAAGTGAGTATATAGGCGATGTAAGTTTTAACTTGTGATCATAAAAGCTGCATAATATTGTTGTGAAAGCAGGGGTGATAGCCTCTATTCTCTTTATCTCCTTGTGCAACTTCAAAACTAATTGTTGGCTGGAATCTCTCATTTATGCTGGAAAAATTATCTATGCAGGAGATCACAACCTACGTGGGAATAATAGGAAGTTCAGAGGCGGTAAGAAACGGCAGCGTTATGTACCCAATGCTCATGTCCGTTCAGAAATTAAAGATCTTGAACACGTTCGGAAGGAAAGGCAGAAAAAGGCAGACAGAATATCTTATATGAAGAGCAAAACCCAAAAAGGTAAAAAATTTGGTAAAAACAGTAAACGTGGGAAGGCAAAGAAGTAAAGTCCTGCAAGATTCTCTTATTGTTTAGCAACTTTACCATGGACTCCTCAAAGAAAATGATTCATGAGAAATCAAAGAAGAAGAGACTCCCAAAAGTTTGAAATCAGCAATTTTTTCATCTGCAAGCTGCTTTACTAAAGTTTATGCCAAGCCTCACATGGGTTTAAGGGTTTCTGTTTGATCTTGTACAAGGCTTTGGGAAGAAAATTGTCAAGAATTGTCACTGTGACTTGCATCACAGCTAATATACTTTTCCATTTAATTGGTTTTCTTTGCATGTTTTGGCATAATTCTGTGCGGTAATATTAAACTTTCAATGTATTATTAAGAGTCGGTGGAAATTTTCTAGAATTAAGTGATTATTAGTAAATAGAACCACCTTTTTTATGTGTAACAAATGGTTCTACGGTGAGTGGTTAGCATTTTGGATTTTGAATCCAACTGCTTGGGTTCAACTCCCGGTTAGACCTTAAATTTCCTCGTTACCTGAAAGAGGTCCTAAACTTGTCAAACACACGGGGTCTGCTTTTCATTCTTGAGGAGCCCATCTGGTGATTGTGTTATCTACTTGCCATGTGCAAAACAATGATATGATGCCCCATCAAAATTGAAAACGAATGAACCCATCCTATCAAGGTTTTCAATTGAATTTTCAAAATAGGCATAGTTCCTTTACTTATTCGTTCGTTGTTTATAAACAAACAATTCTCGTCAAAGGCCAAAATCAAAACACACCGACTATTGGGTTGGTCCAGACTTGCCTACTTTATATAATAAATTTGTGAGTCTTCAGTATTCGTCAAAATCATCATCTTTTTTTTTTTTCCGAAGAATAATGTAAATAATATAAATGTTTTTTACGAATTTGTTTATAAATTAACGTGATGTAATAGTATTAATTTATGAAAATGCAAAATCATGTAATTAATAATAATAACCTAGTAGTGTTAAAGATATAAATTTTCTATACAAATTTTTGTGTATAAATTGACATAATATAACGTTATTTGTTAATAAAAAATTTATATTATTATAATTAATAAAAATAAGGATATCACACTGTCAGTATATATACAAGAATTCATATAAAAATTTTATTTCTAATATTATTCGAAAAAAATAATGTGAATTTATAAAAACCAATACTAATACGCTATATCAATTTGTGCACATAAATTTGTAAAAAAGTTTGTATTTCTAATATTATTTTTTATTATTAAAATAAGATAAATTAGAATATTATCAAATACTGTAATTAATTTCAATAAATATACTTTTTTCAAAAATATTATGTAAATGTAAATCAAATCTCCTTGTCTATTATAATAAATGCATATTTTAAACTCAAAATCTTTTATTTTATTTTTAAAAAATTTTACAGATTGAAAGCCCACCCAAAAAGTGAACATTGCACCAAGAGACGACCCACAGGAGGCCCAAAACCAGCCCACCGACAGCTCTGATAACTTGTGAAGCCATTCAAATAAAACTGGAAGAACAAGAAGCATATATTATGAGCACCACCAGCTGACAGTTAAAATACTGTTTTTCTCCCACGAAAAAGCAGTTTCAGGGCATTAATTTAATCCTGTGAAGAACTGGAAAGGCAAATGAAGCTCGTGGGGCTAATGAATTTTCCATTTTCTCTCTCTCCCACACTTTCTTTTATCTCATTATTCTCTTTTTCTCTTAATCTTTTCACGTTCAAAGACTTTTTAGTATATTCAGCAGTCCCGAGAAGCCTCGACCTGCCGCTGAGACAAGATCATCATCAAGAATGGTGAAGGAAACTGAATATTATGATGTTCTTGGTGTCAATCCTTCGGCTTCGGAGGAGGAAATTCGCAAGGCTTACTATCTAAAGGTTTTTTATTCTTTGCCGCATTTTCTTTTGTAAGTCGTGATGATTTTTCTTATTTCTAACATGAAATAGAATGCAATCTGTTTGATGATTTTATATACGTCTGCTCCATTTCTCTCTTACTTGTTAAATGAGATCTTCATGAATTACAGTTTGTGCATTCTTTTGTTGTAATTTTTTTTGGAAGCTTTTGGTTTCTTGGGCAATTTTCTGTTGAAATGCATTTCAGTACGTGTTACAGTCAAGAATCTAATAGAGTGTGTCCATATTCTTGATGCAGGCAAGGCAAGTCCATCCAGATAAAAATCCAAATGACACTTTGGCTGCTGAAAGATTTCAGGAAAGTTCTTTGCTTCCAATGCCATCTTTTCTTTCTTAAAGAAAAGATTTATAACTTGTGCTGAGATGTTTGATGAAAGTTCTTTTAATGTTTTATGCAGGTGCTTGGTGAAGCTTATCAAGTTTTAAGTGATCCGTTACAAAGAGAGGCATATGACAAAAATGGAAAGTACAGCATTTCTAGGTATTATTTATCATAACTTTGTTCTATCAAGAAGTATTAAGAATAATAGAAATTGGCAAAAAGATAATCCAGTATCTAATGCCTTCTCATCCCTTAGAAGATGAAGCTGTAAAAGGACTGAATCACTTCATGTCTTGAATTTCTTGAATTTGCTAGCTGAGTGAGGTCATAGAACTTCATGCTTACATCAGAAATTCAATGAAGTGTTGTGATTGCATAAATTTACAGTATAATTGAAATACCGGTTTTAAAATTTTGGGTAGACATTTGAACTTTGTGTTATGCAAACATCCCAGATTCTCAGATAACAAATTACTGATCTCATAGACTTGCTTACTGAGAAGAGTGAGGAACTGGATATGAACCCAAGCAGTCAACAAATTTTCTACGCTTATTGGCCTCAAATGCTGCAAATAAGGCAATCGGAAAGATTGTGCATTATATTAAACTAAAAAATTTTCTCCATTTAAGCAAATTCTGTGCGTTCTTATAATCATTGTCTTCCATGTATCAGGGAAACCATGCTTGATCCAACAGCTGTGTTTGCTCTTCTATTTGGAAGTGAATTATTTGAGGACTACATCGGACATTTAACTGTGGCATCCATGGCTTCTTCCGAATTAGCTGGGGAAAATGACAGCCCTGAAAAACTAAATGATAGACTCAAGGTAAGTTTTTTAAAATATCGATCGATATTCCTAAACTTTTGCTTTGTAAAAGTGCTGCAGTCTGTTTCTCATTGTTGTATGTGAATTTCAGATTAAACACGGACACCGTTCTTCTGAATAGTGTTGAAATTTCTGAATTGATTATGCCTTGTATAGTGCCATATAGTAACAACTGAATTTTCATTATGTCACCATTTATAACAGGCTGTCCAGAGGGAAAGAGAAGAAAAGCTAGCAATATCACTTATAGATTTTCTTAATCAATATGTTCGAGGTGACAAAAATGGATTCTTACAGCGTGCAGAATCTGAAGCCAGACGGCTATCTGGAACTGGTAAATTAAGTTACCCCTGGCTTATTATCTTCAGTCATCTAGTATATGTCGGATATTTACCTTCAAACTTCAAGCATGAATCTACCATGAAAATCAGGACGACAATCTCTACTGGCTCTATTTAGCCAAAATTTTGTTGTGTTGTAATGCTTGTAATCCCAGGTCAGAGATCAATTAGATTTTTAGACTATTATAGAAAAAATAAGGATGAAACAGTAGTATGAATATACAAATCCTAACAAATTGCATATTTTGTAATTCATAGATTCGATCACAAATTTGATATAGGCCTGTCAAAATCTTTTACACTTTTAATGAGAATGCTAACTGATTTCCGCTGCCTTGAGAAACAGCTTTTGGAGTGGATATATTGCACACTATTGGCTACATCTACTCAAGACAGGCAGCTCAAGAACTTGGGAAAAAGGCAATCTATCTTGGGGTTCCATTTTTGGCTGAGTGGGTTCGGAATAAAGGACACTTTTGGAAATCACAGATCACGGCAGCTAAAGGTACAACACTAACCAACATTGAAAATCAAAATTTTTTCTTAGAATTTCCTCCTTTTTATTCGCCTGATGGCAAACAAATTCAGGTGCTTTTCAATTACTGCAACTTCAAGAAGATGTTCGCCAGCAATTCAAAATGGATGGTAGTGGCCCTGAAAATGATGTCGAGTCACATATCCGTCTGAACAAAGACACGCTGATGAGCTCATTGTGGAAATTGAATGTAGTTGATATTGAAGTCACTCTTTTACATGTTTGCCAAATGGTAAATATCCAATCCTTTCAAAAGGTCAAATAGTTATTCATAAAACAATATAGCTCATATTGAAGTCACCCTTCCACTTGTTTGCCAATTAGCCCTGAAAATAGTTTCTGGATTTTCAGCTAGAAAAGTAATTATTTGACCCGATTTTCGTTTTTTTCCAATTCATTTGCAGGTGCTGAAGGAAAACAATGTTAAGAAGGAAGAACTTAAAACCCGAGCTCTGGCTTTGAAACATTTAGGGAAAATATTCCAGGTACAACATTATTACAGATTCCTGAATTATTTGCTAATTGTAGTTTCAATGCAATATCACATAAAAAACGATTCTGCTTATTCTTCGATTGAAGTACTTCTAAATACCGAGTAGCTCCATATTCCAAGTTATCATAAAATGCTTTCTTTATAACCAATTGCCTTGTACTTCCTTACATCCTTTTCAGGAAAAGCAAACAAACAATGCAGGAACATCAAAAAAGAAAAATACTGCTGATACAGATGACGATGGTAACAGTTATGACAGCAGTAGCGATGAGGAATCGCCAAGAGCACTTTCATATCGAACTCCTTTACTCACCCAGGCATGTTAGAGAACTCTCAACTTATATTGGTTAGACCAAATTTTTAACCCAAATTGCCTGGAAGTCGAATGATTCTCGCGTTGATTTACTTGCTAGTTAAACTCCTATAGATGGAAATTTTCAATACACAGATTGCAGATAACACACATAACCAAATGAATTACTCATGAAATTCTTTGTTTTCTAATACAACAGGGTATTGGAAGACTCTTCAGATGTCTGTGCAATCCAGCTTTTGACGTGGATGACGACGAAATTGTGTATAAAAGCAAATGATAGCAAACAGATTGCAATTGAAACAGCATTGCTGTTAAGGTATATGCTCATGCTACCAGCAAATGATAAGCTTTTCCCTCCTGTGAGATGATGAAATATAACAAAAGTAGTCTTAGAGTCAGATTTTGTCCAGTTCAAATAATGGCACAAGAACTTTGTGTTATGTGATTGTGTATTCATACAAGAAAACGCCACTGCTACCCATCTACAATTATAGAAACTCTTATTACTAATAAATTTGCGCAGGTAAGTGAACATTTCATCAGGGAGAAAGACAAAGTTTTCCTCTAATTTATTAAAATGATAAACACTCTCCTGTTAGTAACTTTGGAATAAAATCCCTGTAATATCTTCAAAAATAATAAATACTCCCTCCACTAAAGACAAAATAAACACTTTTATCAAGTAAATCCCTGATTTTTATTATATAAATTTTTAACTTTATCTTATAAACTCTTTAATTAAATTAATTAATTTTTTATTAAAAAATATTTTAATTTTAATTTAAATTTTTAATAAGTTAATTTACAATATTTTATTTTAAAAAATATAAATTAAATTTAAAATATTTTTATTTGATATTCATAAAAAATTATAAATTTATTTTTATTTTGTAAAATTAAACTATAAAATTATAAATTTAAACTTTTTATAGGATAAAATATTATAGTTTTTCAATAATTTAAAAAATATATTAAAATTAATTTTATTTTATTTTTAAAAATAAAATAAAATATTTATAAATTTAAATTATAAAATAAAAACAAAATTTAT
>JAWDEX010000004.1:2806050-2828911 GCA_035221805.1 Trichilia hirta | reverse complement strand
ATCGTGGGCATTAGCCCTGCCTTTGCCTTTCTGCAGACTGGTGAAGTGAGCGTTCTTGATAGCAGTTTCTCTGGTTGGGTACTGGGCCTTTTGACCCCTCTCCCATGGAGGATAGTCGGCCCTTACATCTGAAGCTTTTGGCACGATTTGGTGCATCCCTTTGTGTTTTTACCATCGAACTAATGCCTTTAGCCTTGCAGCTTCTTTTTTCAGCTGTTGGCTTTTATATTCTAGTTCAAGAATCTTCTAATTATCAGTCTCTCTTACACTTTTATGCTCCGTTAGCCCCTCTTTTATTTACTAGTACTCACACCTTTCGATTCTAACAGTGGCTCGATTGACTGGACCATCGGTATGGTGATCCTGTACTTTATTTTTATCGAATAATTTTGTAGTGGTCCTCTTTTTACCAATTTTAAAGGGTCCCCAGCTTTTTCTTTCTGTACTTTTTTAGAGAGATGACTGCGAGTATTCTCCTCCATGTTTGCATGAAGTACTTTTCAAACCTCTTGCTTAGGCTTTTTGCTTGTTTCCTACAGACGACGCTAACTGTTGATGCCTAAATTTTCTAAGAACGGAAAACTTATCATACCACACAGATTTTACTGTTGCGATCGATGTAGAGGCCGTATAAAATAGTATTTAGCTCCTAACAGGGCTCTCGGGGACTACCTAAAATAAAAAAATAATAACCTAAGAGTGAAGCCGAAATACTAGCGAATAAACTCTGACGCTCAAGTTAGTGGACTATCTAAGGTCAAGTTAAAAAGAAAAATGAATAACGAGTATTTGAGTATTTACTGACCTTAGAGACTGGGCTCAAAAAATGCTTATAGGGGAATGTTGACTTTGTTAGCAAAACTCTCCCTTTCTCTCAACTGTTGAAAATGGCACCAAAAGAATCGAATTCTTTTTCATGTAATAATTTTTTTATTTATAAGGCTTCTATACGTGTGAGCATCGAAGAATGAAAACTTGATTAGATAAGATTAGGTATAGTTATTTAGTAAGTCTTTTTATTATTTTTTTATATTAAATTTAAGATAACAATGAGTGTATACAATTTATAGGGTCTCTTAACATAATGAAATACTTGAACTAATTTTTAAAAAATATATTTATATATTTTATTTAAAATTTTTGTTTTTAAAATAAAAAAATTAGACCACTTTAATAATAATTATTGAGATATTAAAAAGATTGGAGTCCAATTAAGTCGTCTATTAAACAATAATGGGTCGGGACGCGCAGAATTAGTAAAACCATAGTCACTCGTCAACGAAACTTTTGTACGAGGGAGTTCTGACAACATTACTTGCGTCATTGTTCGGTTTGAGAGCTCATGATCATTCATCATGTGCGAGATGTGAAATACATTATGAACGATTGACTTTATCCTGCAGATTTTATCGGTCATTGAACGGCAGTCAAGCCAAAATGGCGAAGAATTTTCCGATTACAGCTTCAAAATATAATCATTGATTGACTATTTTGCCTAGCTAAGGGCTCAGTTTTCAAGGTGCTGATCCTGATTGACCTGCTCATTATGTTGAAAAGGCATCTTATATTGAAATATAAACATGGTTGCTTTGAGATGTTGGATTCTTTGATTGATTCTAGCCTGGACTTTGGCTATGGTACTTGAAAAACAGGATTTGGAAAAAGAAAACATTTTTTTAAAACAGAAAAAAGTTGCGGAAATAGAGGAAAGTCCTATTTATTGTTTTTAGGGAGCTGTATTTTATTTTTTGAATTTTAAAAATGCAAAAAATATTTTTGGTAGATATTTTATAAAAATATTTGAAAAGATGCCTTTTTTAAAACAGAGAGAATAAAAAGACGAATTTAAAGTGTTCCCACTATTTTTTTGAGACGGATTGATGTACATCAATGTAATTTTCTTTTTCTTTTTTTTATTATTTGAAATCTTTTAATTTAAAGCCTATAAAATGTGACAATTTCAACAATAAAGTTAATATCATAACTTCAATTTTAAAACAATAATTTAAAACGTAATTTAAAATTTTCAATATAAAAATAAAAGTAAGTAATTTCTATTAACAATTAGTATTTATCAAATATATATTTTCTTAAAATTAAAATAGAAACCAATAATTCTGACTTTGATTATTATAAGTAATTGAATATTTCAGGAATTCGTGTAAAAAAAATGAAAGATTTGTCCTTACCTCTTGATTTTCAAAGACTTAAGAGAACTTATTTGTCATTATGCAACAAAGGATAAAACCCTGTTTGAAGGGTTTAGGGTTTTGAGACACTGAAAGGAAGCGGCAGTCAACGCTCCAAGTCCAACATCTCCACCTTCTTTTGTTCCTTCTGCTCCGTTTGTTTCCGGAGAAAATCCGAAACAAAAGGTTTCAATGTCGTCCCGAGAGCATCCTCCGGTGAGCTCTGAAAGCGAAGCTAAAACACCGAGAAGCGGAAGAAAAGGTCAAAATTCGGAGGCTTCGAGTCCTTAAATTTAAGCCTCAATGGGTTCAGAGGAGTTGAGCGAAAAGGATACAAAGTGACGTCTCTCATCCAGCGCAAGATCATGCCGTTAATTCTTGCCGGCGCCAATTTTGTAACCATGGCACGCACTGGTTCCGGTAAAACGGCTTAGTTTCTGGTTCCCATACTTCAAGGGTTGAACCAACACGTTCCTCAGGGGTGTGTTAGGCCTTTTATTTTGTCTCCCACGCGTGAAGTTCACTAAAGAGCTTGGCGGATACACTGGTAAGGTTGTATGCTTTGTGTATATGATGGAATTGTTTTTCTGCAAATTGAAATCTTTGTTATCTATAGAGTATCTATTAAGTTCTCCAGAAAGTAGACATTTTGAACCTCAAAAGTATTTTTTAGAAAATCACTATCAAATGCTACTTCAAAAAATAGTCCAAGCACACAAATGACATTTTTTTTTTTGAATAAAAATTTTGCTGAGTTAACAACAAAATGGATGGAGCATCATGTCCAAGCATGCTATTCAACTTCTGTGAGTGAACTGAATAATTTTATGTAAACATATAAACAAATGGCTGGTATAGCACTAGTTTAAGGGGTTTATTTATACAGCATTTAGGATCTACAATTTGAGTGAACTAAGTTGAATGGTACTTCTTTTGCCCTGGATAAGTGAAATTTTATAATCTTTTTTCTGCTGTAGATCTTTTCATTAGTTTACTGGTTGGTGGGGACAACATGGAAAGTCAGTCCGAGGAATTGGCACAAAACCCAGCTATTATAATTGCAACTCCTGGTAGGCTGATGCACCATTTGTCTGAGGTCGTTGACTTGTCCTTGAAGACCGTGGAGCATGTTGTTTGTGATGAAGCAGATAGTCTTTTCAGCATGGGTTTTACTGACTAGTCTTTTTGATATGGGTTTTGCTGAACAGTTACATAAAATCCTTGGCCAGCTTAGTGACAACCACCAGATATTGCTTTTTAGTGCAACGTTACCAAGTGCCCTTGCTGAGTTTGCCAAGGCTGGCCTGCGTGATCCTCATCTTGTGTGGCTTGATGTAGATACTAAAATTAGGCCTTAATTAAAGCTTTCCTTTTTCACCTTATGGCAGGAAAGGAAACATGCAGCATTGCTGTATTTCAAAAGGGAGTATATTAGTTCTGATCAACAGACATGAATATTCGTGTCCACAAAACATCATGTGGAGTTCCTTAATACATTGTTCCGAGAAGAGGGTATAGAGCCTTCTGTATGTTATGATGATACGGATCAAGATGCTAGTAAGGTTCACATATCTAGGTTTAGGTCAAGAAAGACCATTTTGTTAATTGTGACAGATGTTGCAGCTAAGGGCATTGATACACCCCTCCTCAATAATGTTATAAACTGGGACTTTCCCCCAAAGCCTACAAATTTTGTCCATCAACTAGGGCGAGCTGCAAAGGCTGGCCGGACGGGTACTGCATTTTCCTTTTTGACATCTTAGGATAGGCCTTAACTTTTAGATCTTCATCTGTTTTTCTCAAAACCGATAAGGGCTGCACCCGCTGAGAAGGAGGTTTTGCAGGATATGGATGAAATTATGTCCAAGATTGATGAAGCAATTGCGAATGGAGAAATCATCTATGGGTGATTTCCCCAGACAGCCATTGATCTTGTTTCAGAACGAGTTCGGGAAATCATTGATTCATCTGCAGAACTTAGTTCTTTGCAGAGAACTTATGCAAATGCTTTCCACTTGTATTCAAATACAAAACCCTTGCCTTCAAAGGAGTCCATTAGAAGAGTGAAGGATCTGCCCCGTTAAAGGTTGCATCCTACCTTCAAAAACGTTCTGAAAGGTGGTGAATTGATGGCATTGGCCTTTTCTGAACGTTTGAAAGCATTCCGTTCAGTTCTAAAGCTTACATATCTGTACATATATATATGGATGTATTTTCTTTGCCTCCTCACTGAGATAGTGATGTTGCACCAAATTTTAACTGTACAATGGCTGGTATCTACTACTAGGCCAAGCAGACCATTCTGGAAGCAGAAGGTGAAGCTGCAAGATCAAAGCATCTGCAGGTAACAATTCTTATTTATAACTTAAGAGGAAGATGCTTATATAGTCACTATATGTAGTAATGATTTTTCTTTCATGTTTTCTTGTATGTTTTGTGCATCTCCTATTAGTTACGTGTAATTGTTTCCTCAATTAAATGATATTTTGCCCCCATCTTCTCTGAATGAATTGCAGTGTCCATCTAGTTAATGGGTTGCTGTGATGAAGAAGAAGAGAACACTTCATGAGTAGATCATTAATTTAGTCCACCAGCAGTGTTCTAGCAAAAAGGTGGAGATGTTGAGCCTTTGTTATTTGAAATGTAGCTCAATTCTGGCTGCATTTTGCCACAAATAGCTTTATCTGATGTCATCACAAGATTTTAAACGTCTGTTTGTGTTGTATCCATGAACAGCTTTACATATTGGGTACAAACCTTTTTAGTTATTAGGCTAGGACAATAACCACTGCTGGCTGTGGCTGTGGTCTCTGTAGGTTTGTTTCATAATTGATTCATGGTTATTCTAGAATAATGTGATTTTAAGGATTTTCTTTTGGTGGTTATTTGGTATTTATGTGATTCGTTGTGCTTAGATAAATGAAAGCTTGGGTATTTTGCAGGAAGTTCAACCTGAAATGTTCTTTGAAGGCAAAAGAGAGAAAAGGTTCTGGTTCTTGTCCAATAATAATATGAAAGTTTTATGTGAAATATAGTTTTGTTTCTTTTTCTAGTCAGTGCGTAAACACTCTTAGGAAATTGAATTCAATGTGAGGCTTTATTGTCCTAATAATCAAGTCTTGAGCATTGCCACTGTTTTACAACGTTTAAGAAATAATATTAATTGCTGATAGAGGGGAGGGATATAAGACATGAGTTGAGATAAATTTCAAGTAGAAGCAAACCATCACCAACAAATTGAAGATTGTACTGAGTTGTATTTTTTTTTCCCCTCTAAAGTAGTTATTCATCGTAGATTAAGGATCTTCCTAACACAACCTTGTTTTCTGTTTGATAATTGATTTCTTGATTCTTTTTGTGTTTAGAAACTTGTGGATCTAAAAGAAAGTCAAATGGCTTCAAAGATGTGGAGTGCTATATTAGTTCAGTGCCTTATATCCTTTGATGACAATTTTGCCAAAAATTGTTTCTACAAGGTTTTAGTTATGAATGTGTGTTCTAAATCATTCTTCGGATTGTATAACTTGGTTAATTACTTTGCATATGCTTGTTGTTTTCAGCATATGGAAGCTGCGCTCCCAGTGAGAGCTGACTGAGGATTTGGATCAAATAGTTAAAATTTATTATGTGCTCTCTCATCATTGACTTTGATCTGTTCTTGTGGTGAAATTGTATTATACAAATTAAGTTTGCATGGAAGTGCAAAGGTGGATATTCAGCATATTTGTTAGTGAAATACTCGATTTTATACTCTTTGCTTCTATGCTATTTTTAGCCCTCTCGGGCACAACTTGAGTGATAGGTTTTGAAACTTAGCTTTGCCACCACCCGAGTTTTAGTGACAATAAAAGGGTAAAGTTTAGTGTTTCATGAGTAATAAGCAGTTTTGCACCCCATACTAACTTTCTTAAAAGAAAAGAGTACTCTTGCTTCTATGTTTCATATCTTCTGCTAGTTCATTTGTGAAATTCCTAAGTTAAGTGAATGATGAGTACCTTTTGGACCATAATGCAAAAGAGTTAGTTGGCCAAAGCATTTTAATGCAAAATTCTTGACTTTGTAAGATATTGATATACTCTAGATAGTTCTCTGGATTATTTTCTAGTAGCATATAACAAAATGCCTAGGCTTTTTGGAGAGTTTGCACGTGCAACTTTTAACAGGTGATGATGGAAAATCCAAAACTATGATATTTGATTTGTTTATTGGATTTCTTGTGTTTAAAACTAGCTTATATCTTTCTGTACTCTGTGTGCATGTTTGTTTCATTCTTGTCTGTTTATGCAACAAGCACTTCTGCCTGTATCTATTTATTGAACTTGTTGCAGAGATCTGTTAGGTAGTTTTGTGCAAAATCAACTTCTGATGCTTACATGCTCACGTTTCTTGTTCACCTCCTGTTGGCTTTTTTTCGGTAGTCACTTATTGAAATTTTCCTGTCTCTGTATGCGCTTGTATATGTGGACATGCATGCAAATGTTCATTGGAGTGTTATATTGTGAGTGCATTTAACTTATTTTTTGTGCACAGAATTGAAAAGCATCTGAAAATTTACTATTTAATATTGATAACGGATGCTAGTTTTGATTGTGGGTTGGAAGCTGCTGTTTTGGACCTGGTTGCAGATGACAGTGAAGGGTTGCAGAAACAGAAACAAGTATATCATTGGGATAAGGTCCTTCAATATGATTGTGGCTTTGTACATCAAGTTGAACAATGGCGAATGTGTTAGAGCTAGTGGAAAGGTACTCTTCAGAAGTCTTTTCCTCTTTGGCTCTCTTCATAGTTTGTCCATATTGGCATCTAGAAAGAGATGTATAGTAAGTGGAACTTAGCTTGTGTAAATGGGCTTTCTAGTTCTATGTATAATGCATCATGTTTTGTTTTTGGTAGTCATATCGATACCGTCCAATGTGCACAAGTTAATAACCCCAGGACTTTTGCATGGTTTTGCAACCACCAGATGGTTTCTGAAATTTAAATTTCTCCAAAGTTTTATTTCCACCTTCTTTTCATATTAGGTTTTAGCTCTGAACAAAGGATTCAAGGGGTTTAGCAGTTTGCTCTCTTTTTGTTTATTCTCTCTCTCTGTATAGGTGAAGATTGAGAGTGGTGCAAAAGTAAAAGCTAATGTAACTGGGATATACAAGAAGTTGAAAGAACAGTCTCACAAGAAAGTATCTTTCAAAGGAACAAGCAACAATGGGAAAGCTGAAAAAACCATGAGCATGCCAGGTATTGATTTGAAATTGAAATTTCTTTGCTCTATATGTTACTTTTCTGCACTATTTACTTTCCCAATTTCTGTGCGCAATTCTCAATTATGCCAATAGTCTTGGTCGCTTATTTCCACTTACTGTAAAGGCTTCTGATTTTTATCTTAAATGTTGCCCCACTAAAGTATAAAGGTAGGTGCTATATTAAAAATCTCATCCATCTCTTGGCACGTAACGAGCTCTATTTAATGAGAAGAAACCTCAAATAGAAAATCTGTGTGAAGTGCTGGAAAAGTGAGTGTGGGTGATCTACTTTTCAGCTTGTGATAATAGAAGCTGCATAATATTGTTGTGAAAGCAGGAGTGATAACCTCCAATCTCAATTTCTGCTTTTAATATTTTCACTATAATGTTGATTGTGGAACTTTAAAACTATAGGATGGAATCTCATTTATGGTGGAAAAATTGTTTGTGCAGGAGATTGTCACCTATGTGGGAATAATAGGAAGTTCAAAGGTGGTAAGAAACGGCAGCATCATGTACCTAATGTTCACGTGCGTTCAGAAATTAAAGATCTTGAACAAGTTCGTAATGAAAGGCAGAAAAGGGCAGACAGAATATCTTATACGAAGAGCAAAACCCAGAAGAGTAAAAAATTTGATACAAATGGAAAACGCGGAAAGGAAGGAAATAAAACCGTGCAAGATCCTCTTATTGTTTAAGAAATTTGGGGTGGGAGTCCTCGAAGAAATGATTGAGAACGAATCAAAGAAAAAGAGGCTCCCAAAAGTTTTGATATCACCACTTTTTTTCAGTAGCATGCTTGTTCACTAATGTCCATACTAAACCGCAGATGGATTTAAGGATGTAGTTTGACCTTGAATAACGCATTGGGAAAAAAAGTGTAAAGAATTTTGTTATTCTGACTTTTATCCACAGCTTGTAGACTTATATTTATTTGATTCTCGTTACAATGTTTTGGGGTAATACTTTACGCAAATATGAAACTCTCAATATCATGAGGGTAATTATTCTAAAATTTAAGGATTTACTGGTTATTAGTAAATAGAATCGTGTTCGTATCTATCAATTGGCTTTACGGCGGTGGTTAGCACCCTGAACTCTTAATACAGAATTTCGGTAGGATCTTTTAAGTTATTTTCGATCTTACTTTTAATCTGGATGCCAACATTTTCTGAAAATGCTCTCATTGCCATGCACAAACACATGAAATGCATCTTTTTTCTTTATTTCTTTCTTTTTACACGAATGAGTTCCTAAACTCGTTCAACACTCCGCGTCTGCTTTTTATTTTTGAGGAGCCCATCTGGTGATTCTGATGTCTACATGGCCATGAAAATGAACGACCCCATCCTTTCAAGTTTTGATTTTGGATGATGTCTAAAGAAGCATCCTTGCTTTATTTATTCATTGTATATAGACAGCCAAAGGCAAAAATGGAAGCACGCTCACTTATGGGTTGGTCCAAACTAGTTGAGAGTTTTTGTCAAAATCACTTTTTTTTTTTAAATAATTTATATCATCATTATATTTATTTTTATATTGTTAAAATAAGATAAACAAAAATATTATCAAATACTGTAATTACTTTCCATAAATAAACTTTTTTAAAAAAAATATTACATAAATGTAAATCAAATCTCCTTTCCAATTATAATAAATGCAAAATTTAAACTCAAAATCTCTTATATTTTAAAAATTTTACCAATTGAAAGCCCAGCCAAAGAATGCACATTTCATCATGGGAGGCCCACATGAGGCCCAAATACAGCCCATCGACAGCTCTGATAACTTGGGAAAGCAATTCAAATAAAACTCTTAAGAATTAGAAGCGTATCATAAGCGCCGCTAGTTGACAGTTAAAAAACAGTTTTTCTCCCGCGAAAAAGCAGTTTCAGGGCATTAATTATCCCTATGCTGGAAAGACGAACGAAGCTCGTGGGACTAATGAATTCTTCATTTTCTCTCTCTCATACTTACTTTTATCTCATTATTCTCTTTTCCTCGTAATCTTTTCACATTCAAAGACTTTTTAGTATATTTCGGACTCCTGGGAAGCCTGGACTTGCCGCTGATACAAGATACTAATCGAGAATGGTGAAGGAAAATGAATGTTATGATGTTCTTGGTGTCAATCCTTTATCTTCAGAGGAGTAAATTCGCAAGGCTTACTATCTCAAGGTTTTTCTATTCTTTACAACCTTTTCTTTTGTGGGTTGCGATGATTTTTCTAATTTTCGTATTTTTTTCTTACTTGTGGAGTGAAATCTTGATTGATTATGGATGGTTTTTATCTTTTGTTTAAGTTTTATTGTTATATATCATGGAACCTAATTATGTTTTGCAGGGTTTTTGCATTCTTTTGTTGCAATCTTTTTGGTGGCTTTTTTTATTTGTTGGGCAATTTTCTTTTGAAATGTATTTCAGCATATGTTACAGTCGAGAATCTGATGGAGAGGTGTCGATATTCTTGGTGCAGGCAAGGCAAGTCTATCCAGATAAAAATCCAAATGACTGCTGAAAGATTTCAGGAAAGTTTCCTGCTTCTAATGTTGTCATTTTTTCATTTTCTTTTCAAAGAAAAATTTATATCTTGTGCTGAGATGCTTGAATTTTTTTTTTTTTTTTTTTTTAATATATACTTTTTAATGTTTTCGGGAGATAATGAAATGATCATCCTTAATTTATGCAGGTACTTGGTGAAGCTTATCAAGTTTTAAGTGATCCATTACAAAGAGAGGCATATGACAAAAATGGAAAGCACAGCATCTCTACGTGTGTCATAGCTTTGTTCTATGAAGCACTATCTAGAAAAATAGAAATTGGCAAAAAGATAAACCAGTTTCTAATAACTGCTCATTCTCTTAGAAGATGAAGCTGCAAAAGGACTTAATCCCTTCAAGTCTTGAATTTCGTGAATTTGCTAGCTGAATGCGGTGATAGAACTTCATGCTTACATTATAAATTCATTGAAATGTTGTGATTGCATAAATTTACAGTATAATTGAAAGTGTTGAAAATTTGTGTAGACATTTAAACTTGAGTAATGCAAACATCTCCCCAGATAACAAATTACCGGTCTCATGGACTTGCTTGGTGAGGATAGTGAAGAACTGGACATGAACCAAAGCAGTCAACAAATTTTCTACGCTGATCGGCCAAACACAGCAAATAAGGCAATTGGAAAGATAGGCAATTGTAAAGATTCTGAATCATACTATAATAAAACGTTTTCTCCTTTTAAATAATTCTGTGTGTTCCTATAATCGTTGTCTTCAATGTCTCAGGGAAACCGTTCTTGATCCAACAGCTGTCTTTGCTCTTCTATTTGGAAGTGAGTTATTTGAGGACTACATCGGACATTTAGCTGTGGCATCCATTGCTTCTGAATTAGCTGGGGAAAATGACAACCCTGAAAAGCTAAATGATAAACTCGAGGCAAGTATTTCAAAATATTGATTGATATTCCTACGCTTTTGCTTTGTAAAAGTGCTGCAGTCTGCTTCTAGTTATTGTATATGAATATTAAACACGGACAGTATTCTTCTGAATATTGTTCAAATTTCTGGATTGATCATGTATTGTATAGTGCCATATAGTTACAGCAGAATTTGCATTATTTCACCTTTTACAACAGGCTGTCCCGAGGGAAAGAGAAGAAAAGCTAGCATGATCGCTCAAAGATTTTCTTAATCAATATGTCCGAGGTGACAAAAAAGGATTCTTACAGCGTGCAGAATCAGAAGCCAGACGGCTATCTGGAACCGGTAAATTAAGTTACCCCTGGCTTATTATCTTCAGTTATCCAGTATATGTCGGACATTTACCTTCAAACTTTAATCATGAAACTACCATGAATATCTGGATAACAATCTCTACTGATTCCATTTAGGTAAAATTTTGTTGCGTTTCAATGCTTTGTAATCTAAGATCAGAGATCAATCAGATTTTTGAAATGTCATAACGAAAATAAGGTTGAAACAATGGTATCAATGTATAAATTCCGACTCCTTGCCTCTTTTGTAATTCATAGATTCTTTCATAAATTTGATAGAAGCCTCCCAAAATCTTTACATATTGAATGGGGATGCTAACCGATTTCTACTGCCTAGAGAAACAGCTTTTGGAGTGGATATATTGAACACTATCGGCCACATCTACTCAAGACAGGCAGCCCAAGAACTAGGGAAAAAGGCCATTTATCTTGGGGTTCCATATTTGGCTGAGTGGGTTCGGAATAAAGGACACTTTTGGAAGTCACAGATCACTGCAGCTAAAGGTATCACAATTACCAACTTTTGTAATCAAAAGTTTTTCTTAGAATTTTCCGCTTCTTTTTTCACATGATTACGTTGAGACCAAAAATTTCGGGTGCTCTTCAATTACTGCAACTTCAGGAAGGCGTCAGCCAAAAATTCTTAATGGACGGGAGAGGTCCTGAAAATGATGTTGAGTTGCATATCCGCCTGAGCAAAGAGACATTGATGAGCTCATTGTTGAAATTGAATTTGGTTGATATTGAAGCTACTCTTTTACATATTTGCCAAATGGTAACTTCCCAATTCTTTTAAAAAGTCAGTAGTTAATTCATAAAACATAGTCGATATTGAAGTTACCCTTCTACATGTTTGCCGAGCGGGTCTGACAATAATTCCTGGATTTCCTGCTTGAAAAGTTCATGTTTTTCAATACGTTTGCAGGCACTGAAGGAAAACAATGTTACGAAGAAATAAATTAAAAGCCGTGCCCTAGCTTTGAAGCTTTAAGGTAAGATATTCCAGGTGCAACATTATTATAATTTCCTTAGCATCTGTTAATTGCAGTTTCGATGCAATATCACAAAGAAAATGCTTCTGCTCATCCTTCCAATGAAATAAATTTTAAGTACCAAGCAGCTCCATGTTTCGAGCTATCATAAAATGCTGTTTTTATAATCAATTGCACGGTTGTACTTTCTAACATCCTTTTCACCGGGAACAGCTAACAAAAACCGCAGAAACATCGAAAAAGAAAAATAATGTCGATACAGATGATCATGACAACAGTTCTGACAGCAGCAGTGAAGAGGAATCGCCAAGATCGCTTTCGT
This sequence comes from Trichilia hirta, assembly GCA_035221805.1. NCBI lineage: Eukaryota > Viridiplantae > Streptophyta > Magnoliopsida > Sapindales > Meliaceae > Trichilia > Trichilia hirta. Next base: position 2,816,396 of record JAWDEX010000004.1, on the reverse strand, counting down.
ATCAAACTCCTTTACTCACACAGGCAAGCCAAGCAACTCTCAACTTCTATTAGTGGGGCTAAATTTTAAAACAGATTGCTTGAAAGCTCAATGATTTTTGTGTTGATTTTACTTGTCAGTTAGCGACCTTACATAAGGAAATTTTCAATACCCAGATTGCAGATAAGTCGCATAGCTGAATGAATTATTCATGAAATTCTTTCTTCTGTCATACAATAGGGTACTGGAAGACTCTTCAGATGTCTATGCAATCCAGCATTTGATGTGAACGATGACCAAATCGTGTATAAAAGTAAATGATCCATAAATGGGAAGGAATACGTGGTAGCAAACAGTTTGCAAATGAAACTGTGTGGCTGTAAGGCAGAGGCTAATGCTAGTAGCAAATGATAAGATTTTCCTCCCGTAAGATGATGAAATACAACAAAAGTAATTTTATAGTCTGAAGATTTGATTTTGTCCAGTCCAGAAAATGGCACAAGCCAGGAACTTGTCTTATACGATTATTAATTCATACAAAAAAAAGACCATCTACCCATCTCATATTAGAAACTCTTATTACAAATGACTCTGTGCAGTGAAGTGAACATTTAAAAAATGAACATAAATTGCATCACAGTTACAATATTATTTGCAATTTTGATTGCAAATTGGATCAATGTAAAAGGTAATCTCATAATTTGGGGTTAGGTGTGTTTGAAATTGAGGTGGTGTGACTTTGAAACCACCAAAAATGAATCTGAGTAGTAAACATTAGCTCTGAAAAGTAAAAAAATTGACATTTACCAAATAATTTAGCTGATACGTTTTCAATCTTATGTCAAAGCACAACAATCTCAAACATATTCAAAGTGAAGGCTAAAATGCTTACCTGTTTAGAGAGTTAATTTATTATCCAAGAAATATAGCATCCACACCAGCATCAAGTTCATCATGGCTTCTTCATTTTCCTGCACTGTAGCTTAAGTCATCAACATCAGCCTTGAAGGAATGCATTAAATTAAAATACTGAAATCCTCATTCTAATTGGTGTCCATTTGTTTTCACCAGCGTCACTGAAAATTTTGCACGTGAAGAAAATAAATATACTACATCAGCTTTATTTCAGGGTATTTGTCTGGCCAGTATCAACAAAAGTTCATATTTCTTCAACATTGAATCCAAACTATCCAGTCTTAGAAAAGACATTAAAGTCACAAAACAACAGCCATCCACAGCCTAAAAGTCCCAAATTTCAAAACACAACCTTATGTACAGAGGCATAGACACTCCTTTCTGAGCTCTCAAACGAACTAGATTTAAGAGTTCTGGTTTTACAACCCATCAAAGAGCAGGATGAGGAATAGAGCTAGCTGTGCGATGTGCTTGAAAGGCACAGGCACAATGCACAGATGTTAAATTCAAACATCCGCTCATGACCAGTGAATGCCTTCCTGAGCAGGTGTGAAGTGCAGGAAATGTATCACACAATGCCTGAACGGCAGGAGGAGTGAGTGCAGTGCACTGGCTGATATTGAGACTCCTAAGCCCTTCCTCATCATACCTACCTTTCATAGACTGCCACATTTCAGGCTTGTTCTTCACTCGACTTTGGGCCAGTGAATATATTGCTGTGTCTGTGATGTTGCGACAGTAGTACAAGCCTAGTGATCTCAGATGGAGACACCTATTGGCCAAAGCAATCACACTATCGTCTGCAATAAAATAGTATAAAGTTGACTGTTCACCACCAAAATATGCCAAATGAACTATGAATAAAAAAAAAACAAATATTTTCATTCATTTTATGGTCCTGAAATGGTATTCGTGTTCACATGAAACCCAAGGGTCCATGGATCACTTTCTCATTACAATATTTTCATGTGGATGATGTATTCTGCTTAAAAATAGGTAAGTATTTACGCTAAACCAAATCTTTGATTATTTTTATATACTCATTCCATGTTTTAATTAAATAATGAGCAAATTTTCATTTATAAACTGTACTTTGTCATTAAGCAATCACACTGCTAGATTTAATTGAAATAACCTGTTCAATACTGGCAATTAAGTGCTCAACACTTTGTAAAATGCCAAATAATCACCTGAATATAAGACATACCTGTTATACAAACACAGCCACACAAATCAAGGGATGTAAGATCTGGACATCCATATGCTAAGCTCATCACTCCCACATCACCGACATTCTCACACCATCCTAGATTTAAACACTCCAACTCATTACAGTAACGCCCAATAGCCTGAACAGAATCTATTCAAATTAGCAGCGGCATTTCACTCCTAGAGACACAACATTAAAAGTTAAGAGTTCATGTTTACCTGCAATGCAAAATCCGTGGCAGCTTTTACACATCCACAAAGATTTAAAATTTTCAATTTCTTGCAAAAACTAGCAAGGTGTGCCAGGGCATGATCACTAAACGATGTACACCCACTTATGTTGAGTTTAATGAGATTAGAACAGCCACAAGCCAACGCATACAAAGATCGATCACTAAGCCTGAAGCTTTTGCTAAGGTCCAGGTCCTGTAATTCATAACAAGAATTTGCAATAGCCTCAATTGCATTATCCTCAAGTTGTGGTTTATCTTGACGCAGCACTAGAGTTTGCAACTTTGTGAACTTAGGGGAGAGAGACAGAACCAAATTGTTCATGTTTTTCTTGCACCTAGATCAGTAATTAGAACTTATCAAGAACTTCTCACCAGATGAGCCATAAAACACAAATCGTCTGGTGATAAGAGAGATTGAAGGGAAAGAGAACAAAAAGGAAGAAAAGACAGTTGCAATTCAAACAAGATGCGGATTATCATTATATCTATGGGCACCAATAACAAGATTTGCTTTGCCCGAGCTGAAATTTTCATGACATACAGATTAATTAAAAAATTAAACGAAAAAAAAAAAAAACTACCATAGTTTTATGAATTCATCCTTTTATCCAGGATGCTACAACAATAAACTGATTCGACAAATTCACAAGATTTGAGCCAATCCTCTCCAATGGTTACACAAAGACTGCCTTAATTTAATCATGTTTGAAACAAAAAGTTTGGGATAGAAAAAAATTACAAACATAACAAATTATCATCACCAGTAAAATCCGTTATCCCAAGAGATAAAAACGTAGCATTTATATCAGAAACAAACATATAAAGAACAAGAGACAGACACAAAATTTCCTTCAAAAGGAAAAAAAAAGGGTATACCAAGAGAGGGAGAGATGAGTAAAGCCCGAGCAAATGGCATCCCTCCATCCACTACAAACCCCAGAAGCCACGATCACCGTTCGATCATCAACAAGTGAAACAATCCTCAGCAACAACTCCATGGGAATATCTTTCCACTCAGTGATCGCTAAGCCCTCCATTTTCACAACACCTCTATTTCCACCACCAACCGTCATGATTTTCTCAAAGCACAAGTTCAATTCCTCGCTTCTGAATTTTGCTGCTTCTCCCACCATTTCTATCACTCCTTTTTCTTTGTCTCTGTTACGGACGGAGAGAGAGGATAAGATTATTACAAATACCAAGAAATCAAATCCTCTAATAATGCACAAGAAAAACGACTAGGAACTTGAAAAACCAAACAATAGCATGTGTCAACAAACTACCGCCTGTGCAAGCGTCTCTCACGGATCATTAAAACAATCTAAACCTTAAAATTTCCTCGAAATCAAAAGCTTTCTCATTCAATAAAAATTTTCCCACTTTATCAGAGACGAAAAAATTTTCCTTTTTAAGAATAAACAGAGAGACCCTGTTGAACAAACTAAAAGCAAAACTTAGTTATGCTGCAAGTATACTCAATTTCTAAAATATAAGAAGATTGAATGAAGGGAAAAAAACGATATTTAACAAATATGTAATCAAAAGAACGAAGAGAAGTCAAAATTATGGGAATTAAAATTTTGATCATACCTTCCTTTTCTTTTTATTGTTGTTTTTTCCTTGGGGGGTGGGATGGATTGTGAAGAAGATTGAGGAAGCCGATAGAACCTGTAAAGGGCAGAGGGTATCAATTACAAGACAACGGAAGGAGGGAAAAGAAATAGAAAAGGGTGGGAGAAGCGTACGGGGAAGAGAATGAGCAACGCGTATGGTGCCACGTGTCGATAATATATGGTTTGAAGTGATGATAAAAGAAGGAGGTCCCACGTAAAAGCAGTGTCCTTTCCGCCTTGGGGCCTTTTCGTGCATAAGATGGTGATCAGGTATTTCTAAAGATGAAGTCAAGAGCAGCGCAGGCACCACATGCGATGGGAAAATAAGACGCACTGCGAATTAAGAATATTATCGATAATAACATCCAGATCCCTTCGTTTTTATATTACGGTACAGTAGAGAAATAATTTTTCATTTATATAAAATAGATCCTTCATTTATTTTGCAATAAAATGTCTTGATTATTGTTTTGATGTTGCACTACTGTGGTCAAATTTCACTGTTATAAAGGTATAGTTTAATTATAAACTTTGCTAATGAATTCAGTAATTATTAATATTTTTTAATTACCATTTACAATAATTTACGATATTTAATATAATAATTAATAATAAATTTTAATATATTAAAAATATAAGTTATCAAATATTAAAAATTTTAATTTTTTAAAATTAGTCATTAGTAAAATTTTTAATTATGTTATTAGAAGTAAGTGACTTATCTAATCTAAGAAATAAATTATATTGTCATTTACAAAAATATATGAACTTAAAGGATCTATAGATTATTATCCCATAAATTACTTTTCGTAGTATTCGACATATTATTAAATTAACAAGATGAGAAATTATAAAATAATAAAGAGAAAAATTTAAAAGAAAAAAGAAAAAAAATAGTCGATTGAATTATTGACTTCATATTTTAATGTGTAGAAGTTTCCCTTTGTTTAAGACCGAAGCCGCACTAATAAGCAATCCCAAAACGAGGTCCTATAATAATAACTTTTAAAATCAAGGGCTTCATTGAAATTAGCTTATTAATTTAAACGTACTTTTTTTTTTTTTACAGATATTTTAAACGTACTTATTAACCTTAATTAGTATTTGTGATGATTTTTTTTAAGTATTAATTATACATTAATTAAAATTATCCTTGCAATAATTTATGAATAAACACTAGACAATTTAATTATTTTTTTAAAAAATACTTTTAAAAGTGTTCAAATACGTAATTTCTATAAATATTACTTTTTAGAAGAGTTTTTCCTTTTATCAACATATAAATATATATAGAAATCAATAAAAAAAACAACAACATGATAGTAATATCGGAACAATTTATACGAATAATGTCATTAACATATACTCTAGTGATGTGGATAGATATTTTTTAAAATTTAACTATAATTTAATCTTTCATATGACAACATTAAAGAATAATGAAAATGAAAATGATAATATGATGGGAGAAAACTACGGTGCATTTACTACAGTATACATACTCTCAGCATTACCATAAAGAGTTGTAAAATAATTTTAAAAAATTAAGAAAAACTTTAGATTATGATTTTCTTTTTTTCTGCACAACTAAATTAATAAATCTTAATTTATTTCTTTAATCTTTTGTCCAAAAATCAAACGTTTTTACATACATTACAATCAAAATACATTCATAATTAATCAAAATTAACTTATTTTTCATTAAAACTAAAAATCTATCAAGAAATTAAATTCCTATTTAACATACATAACTTTTAACCAAAAAAATATATCACTCATTTGTTGCAAATAGGATGAATTCGAGTAGGAATATCAGAGAAAAGTCAAAAATATCTCACAAATTATCGACTACGAATTACACAGCCTTCTTTCTTCTCTTTTCTTCTTTTTTGTAGTTCTATCCTTTGAAATAAGATAAATTGTAAACAAATAAAATGGTCAACAAAGGTCAAATGCCATGAAACAAATATGAAAGGTATTTGGATCTAAAATAATTAGAATAACGAGTTTTGAGATGATTTGGCTAAAAAAATAAAATAATTATAACTAGTAATTATAATCTAAAACTTTTCAAAAATTAAATAAAATTGATTATATTCGATCAATTGATGTAGACCCACATATGCTGGTGATATGAAGAAGACACGTTTTTTTTTTTTTTTTTTTCTTACTCTTTCAAAAGACATGACACGTGCAATTTGTAATAAATTCAGAGGAAGGTGACCACAAAATTTGAACTTGTTTTATTTGTCAATTTTTTAATCTTGTAAAACCACGCGCATTATATTATCCATAAATCCCATCAATCCTAACATGTTTATAATGTTGCCTTTCAATCCATTCGTTGTTCTATCTTTCACCGTCCAAGTAGTCTAGCTAACCATTAAAATATTTATTAGATATTCATTGTGTATATCAAATAATTAATATTTTAATTTTGTAAGTATTTTAAAATTTAACTTTTAATATAAAATTTTAAGTTAAAATTTCAGATTTTGTATTATGATTATATGCATTATGTTGAGCATAACATGGTTAAGTTTTATTTATCATATGCAAAACTGATCATTGTTAATGTTATTTAAAAATTTTTTCTTTAAAAACAATCTAATTTAAGAGAAAAAATATAAACACAAAGCGAGAAAGAAAGGAGTAGGACTAAGATGCAACCACTGTATATAGTACAAACTCTTTAAAATTTTCAGTACATGTTGTAAGATTTTTGTAATATTTTTTGTTGTAATTATATTTTAATAATTTTGATAAATATTAAATAAAATGTTTATAAGGCCTCAAATATTTTAGATAATAGAGTTTAGCTATATTATATTAATATAATATTTTATTTATTCTAATCACAAAACAAACTATTAAAAAAGTTAAAAATTTAATTGTAAAACTTTTTACGATAAAATTTTAACTTTACAGGGTTGAGATCTTTGACACAAAATTTAAAATATTTAACGTAATGTTTAAATATTAAATGTAAGATTTAAATAATTAACAGATTTAACAATATGGTTGCTATATTGTAGCCAATTCTTCGATAACATAACGAAGGGACTTTTAGGAAATTGTTTGGTAATTACATGTAATTGGGCGAATGAACTTAAAGTCTATGCCAAATTGCAATGTGTGGTCATGAGAATCGCAACATACCAATCAATCAATCAATCGATATATGCGATAAAAATCATGACGCATGATTCACTTTTATAGGTCAGAAACGAAAACGCATCAGTTGTAGGTCCATAAACATGCAACTCACGCACTTCCTTTCGTATCTTCTTCCTCTTCTTTCGCTTCGAAAATTATAATTTCCTTTCTATTGTCAAGTGTAATATGAGAAAGAACTTCAAATTTGATGGCATAAAATAAATTTTTATATTTACATACCAATACCTTCGTATTATTATTATTATTATTATTGTGTCGAGCTCTTTGTTTCGAATATTGGGTGTACAATAGGCATTCTCTTCCCATCTATGCAGGGATCTATTTATAACTAATTTTGTAGCTTTATATGCAGTAAATGTTATCTTATTTATTATAAATAATTGTAATATTCGTCATTTTTAAATTAGAGATATTTTAATTATTTTATTTTAAAAAAATATTTTTATTATTCGTAAAATTATATGTTTGATTTAATTATTAATTAAATAAATCGTATTAATTTTTAATAAGTGTTTAATAAAAATTTGGATAAAATTAATTAAACTTAAAAAGATAGTATTAAGACTTTAATGTATATTTTAATTGTTGATTTAGAAAAAATTTTGACACATGATTTGTTTATAGTGAAAGAGAATAGAAATACAGTTAAATAGAAAGAAACGAAGATGAAATAGAACTTTGGACAAAGGAGAAATAATTGTAAAAATAAAAATAAAAATTAACTTTGGACAAGGAAGAAACCATCATTATTAGGTTTTTATGCAGTTTATTTTTATAAATTTGTTAAGAAAATTAAAGGAGCAAAAAAGCTGAGGTTTGGAACAAGTCAGGGGTTTAATGAATCGACATAAATATAAACATCGCTAGACTTAAATCGAGCCATGTGTAAAATTTTTTAATCTTCTTTAAATATTTATTCAAGAGTTATATAAATATTGAAACAAGCGTTTACTGTTTATTTATAAATTTTATTATTTTAAGCATGAGATTGTGAATTTAAACTAGGATATATTAATTATACATTAAAATAAATTAAAATAGAGATATGAATAAATTTGAATAATAAATTATTGTCTATGAATATTGTTCATCAAAGTGTGAATTTATTTGAAATATTGATTTTAATTATTGATTCGAGTTAGAATTGATAAGTGTGATAATATAGAGAAATGGCTGTGAAATTTTATTTGATAAAAATCAGGTAAATGACTAAAAATAAATATAATTTCATAGGTTAGATTTGGTTAAATAATACTTGTACTTTAAGCATATGTATAGTGCATAAATCGTATTAACTTTCATTTGAAATTTGAAATTAAAAAGGTTGTTCACGTATATGTGATTAGGCTTAAAGAATCCGAGTAATGAAATTTCGTGACTCGAGTAGTAAAGGGAATATATACCCTTTCTAACTTGTGAGTAAATTTACTTTCTTTAAATACTTTTAAAATATATTATGTAAACTTATTTGTTTTATAAATTAAGAAATAGAATTTATCTTTATTATTTTGAAAATATAAAAAATGCTTGTGTGTTTTAATGGCGCGCGCACGCGCGCACACACACACGAGGTTTTAGTAGTATATGCGATTTTGATGCCAATTATAATAAACTAATGATTATTTGGTATATTTTAATTTATGATGGCATACACATATATGTTTTAATTTTGAATTCTTTGATTTTATGAATGGTTAAATTTGTGTTGATTTTGGCCAAAAAGCCAATTACTATTAATTTAGTTTATAATATTAAAACTTAAAAGGTCATAGTCATACGGATCCAAACTATAATTATGGAGTTAAGTAATTTAGGGACAGATCGAGACAATAAGTGTCCTAGGTGAATACTTGTCAACAGTATTAATATAAGAAAAGTGATGACCTCAATTGTTATAGAGTGGCTTATTGGATGAAAATGTGAAAGATAGTTATGTGTGAATTTACATATTACTTTAAATTAATATCAGTGGTGAGCACAATTTTTATAAAATGATTACATGGTTACTATACACAATTTACATAATAACATAATCGATTTGTTTATATAAGTGAAAACTCACTGACGACTTAAATTTACTCTTGGTCAGAGTAAATACTGAAGAAATAGATCTGTCTAATGATTTATGATGCAAGCTATGATTTTTATTAAAATAAATTAATTTTATTTAACTTTTAAAAGTTTTCTTAAATTATTTAGTTATAAATATTTTTATATATTTATATGTGTTTTGGATTCTTTCACGAAATATACTTTCATATACTCACTCTTTCTCACATTTCAATTTCAAATATTTACAAATAAAGTAGAAGTTAGTTAAAGGTAGTAATCATTTATTTAAGATTTACTGATCGTAGGTATATTATTTTATTATCGACTCACTTATTTTATAGAGTTCATTAGATATTATTTAATGATTTTAATTATTATATTTAATAATTTTAAAATATTATTCGATTTTAAATTAGTTATAAAATAATAAATTAAAAATTATTATTATTTAAAATTTTAATTGAAATTTATTTTAATATTTTATAATTTAAAATCAATGATATTTAGAAATAAAATTATAATACGAGTCACGTGATAAATTTTGATTTGGGATGTGATAATATTAATTTTTTGAATATTGCAAAATTTATTATAGTATAATTGTTGAATTACATTTGGGGTATATATATATATATATATATATATATAAGGGAGCAGAACACGCATGACATGCATATTCTAATATAACTTTGCCCAGAAAGAATGCTTTTCCAATCTCGATCTACCCGATTGCGTTAAGTTAAATGAATCGTAAGCTATTCTTTGTCTAGATACATTCACTTAATTAATGGTAAGCTATCATCATAATGAGATGCCGTTTAGCAGCTTGTGCTTTTTTGATGGATATGACTTCCCACTTTCAAAAGGTACTTAACTAATGGAGTAGTGTTCGCTGCATTCTTTCATAGAAATTTTGTTTAGGACGTTGACGACAAAAAGAATTGAATTGTTATTTTCGTATAATTAATAGCATTAAACCTCGCTTTTGGGACACCTGCATCAGTCCATTTCAGCATTCGCTTATCAAGAATGTTGCGTAATTTTCTGCTTTTCCTTCTATACAAGTGTTCACGTATATAACGCATTGTTACATACGAAAAAAAAAAAAAAAAAAAAAAAACCCATAAATAGGATAAATAAATAGAGCGAAACCTATTGCCCTTATTTG
>JAWDEX010000004.1:2773898-2805950 GCA_035221805.1 Trichilia hirta | reverse complement strand
ATATATGTTGATAACTTCTCCAGTCTCCCATATAGTTGTAAAATATATTTACGATGTATTAAATAATCAAAATATTTCTCAAAACCTATGCCTGCTAGCGCGTCATTGTCGAGAAATTTATTCTTTACATTAAAGAATAAAATTAACTTTTGATTAACAAATAAGAACAATTTATTAAGAAATATTATTAACTTACTTAATAATATTTATTTTACCCATCATCATTTATTGGTTCTTTTATGTAACCCTCTGGGTTCACCGTGAACTAGACATGAGCAAATACAAACCCTTTCATATCACTTGGTATAACACATTGTAACCTAAGTTCTCAATGATTATGAGTGACCTCTAGCAAGATTTCATGATTCCTAGAACATAGAGAATGTTATTCTTAATAAACCTATATAGATGTACTTGCATGTAGTAAAATTCTTTTGCTATTGACTCCCGATCAAGTGTAGGTCCTGGAATCGTTAAACTCCTAACTCGATCATAAGATTAGAACTTCAATCATAAATAGGATCCACTTATCCAAAAACTCATTTTTGAAATTTGTGTACTCTGGCCAGAGATTTAATTCTCATATATGACAGTTCCTCTTAGGATCTTAAGCTTAAATATCTAAACCAACAGATTTCATATTAATTATTACCTGTTCTCATATAATTAAAACACATTACCATCAAGCTTTTTTCACTAGGTATGGCTAGCCCAGTGTGATATACACAAGTGAACGATGTGTCTCATTATAGATTATAGCCTTAATGTCTCAGGTCTAAGGACTAATAATACACTGGTACAACTATGTGACAAATTATTGACTGTAGATATTCATCCATGTAATTTATCACGTTTGGTCATGTTTAATATTACATTCTCAAATGTAATACCCATGTTTATGCTCTTGTGATATGAGACTCATCACTCAACTATTAGTATCGAATACTAATCGGTGATAGCAACAAAATATGCTGATTATATAATTTCATTATCTTTAATGGCATTACCTCGATTATGAACAAATTCAAATGTATTTAAATCATTGACCATGTACTCATATATACAACTTTTTGTATATAGATCTTGACACATAATACATTATAGGAACATAACTTGCATTAATAAAATAAATAAATAAATAGCAACTGAACAAAGTGTAAGATACAAAAACGAAATGTTATATTATTCATCATAAATATTTTTACAATAAATTAAAATATATATATATATATATATATAATAAGATAATAGCCCTGAACCTTGTGATATGATTGGTTCTAGGGCATATCTCTAACATAGGTATGGTTATGGACAAGGCATTGACCCTACTAGCCCTTGTGTTTGCGAAAACCCTTGAGTGTTTCAATAAGCCATAAAGGATGTCCATGCCTTCAAAGTCATTGAAAGAGGCATTCTTATTCTAGGTTGGGAGTATAGAGATAATAGAGACGCCTGTGATTTTTTGGGTTCAGGTGGAGGAACAAAGGATGACCTTTCTAATTCAATTTCAAGAACTATCTCTCTTTGTGGTCTACCTCTTCCTCTACTCGCTCATGGCGACATTATTTTACTATAAAAAAGATCGTAAGTTAAATCATTCGTTCATTAGTGGTGGTTTAATCTCAAAAACTTGACTCGCTTATTCTCCACTGGAATATTTTAAAATCATATAAAATAATTTTGAAAATAAGTTTTAAACAATTTCAAAACACTTTTGAAAATAAATCAAGCTTTGATACTAATAGAATTACCACGCTTCTGTCCATGGGGTTCACATGTGATAATTATTGTAGACTCTCCAGACACACTCTAAATTATAAATGTGTCTCTCAAGTTTACAAGGCTAACTAGGTAGCTGTCTATGTAATTATAAACATATCTTTTCAAATATGTTCTCAATCATTTTATAAAAGGAACTCATACATATCTCTCCTAGACTTTTAGAAGTTATACACCAAAAGTAAATAAATAGAAAATAGTTTCAAATCATACCACTCATACAGTTTAATAAATATGATCTTAAAACAATATCATATAAAATAGTTTACAAATATACATGTCATGTAATACAAGCTTATGATTTTATATCATAAAATCTTTTACAAAAATATTCTCAGTGGATAACTTATATTAAATGACTAGTCATAAATTAGATGGACATCGATAGCTCTAAAATCACTTTTGATTACCACCACTAATGCGCTATTTATTCTGTACTCGATCTTCTGAAACTGAAAAGTGAGAGGGTTAGTATATGGACGCATACTCTATGAGCGAATCAAAATATTTAATACATACAACAAATATCTAACTCAACATATATAAGAAAAAAACTAAGTAAATAAAATATTTAAAACATTTAAATTATTGCAATAAAATATTTAATAAACAAACAAAATAAGGTTGAAATCATATTATCAGGAAAACTTTTAAAATAGCCTATAAAATCATTGAGCAAATCACTTTTCTGATATTTACTCTGGCCAAGAGTGAATTCAAGGTGCCAATGGGTTTATATGCAGCAAAAATCATGTAGGTTTTATAAAAATTTATTTATATAAAAAAAATAAATGCATGAATTTAGTATAAAATTAGGTCTACCATTAACACTGGCTTAGAGTAATCTGTGTACCTATATATGACTCTCCTCTAGACTTTCGTCTAGGGGATCACTCTGTAACAAATAACATACCACCTCCCTTATATCGGCCCCACTAACACACCCATTCAATTAGATGGCCTCTTCGTAGGTCTGTCCCTAGGCTACTTACTCTATAGTTATAGTTTAGGCTCTTAAGGCCTCCTTGGCCTTTATATTATATATCAAATTAAAATACATAACAATGACTCTCTGACCTAAAATCAACATAAATCTATCATACATAAAAACAATGTATCCAATATCACAATATATAAATTATCAAAGATTTACATAACAGCATCAATGTATAATTATCAAAATCGGCCTTCGGCCTTTCTAACAAATCAATATTAATAATAAAATCATTAATACATAAATCACCAAATCATCAATTCATAAACCACAAATAAGGAGACCTTCTCCTAATCTCCATAACAACAACAAATTCATCACCTCCAAATGTCTCAAATCATAATGCATAAATTATGTTTAGTATAAAAATAACTTTTGAAATACAAAAAAAAAAAAATATAATAAAGTTTACTCACTTTGGGAAAGGGTATCTACTCTGTTTAATTCTCACATTTCGTAACCTCATCACGCATATTCTTGAAGCCTATGATAAAAATATCAGCAAATTCATCAAATTTTTATTCTAAAGATTAGTATATAGAATCTAAGCACTATAATATACTAAAATTTTATTAATAAATACATTCTACCGAATTTTCGAATGATTTTCACTATTTGTTTAATTTTCATTTATTTAAAACTCCCTAACCCTTCATATAACTTTGAAACCTTATTCGAAAGTGAGTCTAACGATTAAGCGATAACTTTCGAAGAAACTAGCATTCAGAAGAATAGTCATTGTGAACAGTAATTATAAATAGTAACTCCATCTCATTTTGAACCATTTTACTTTCTAATTTAATATTTTCTAAGTCAATTCTTTAAATGAATATCAAATTTAACCTAGTTTAAACCTACATTCTAAGATTTTCTAAACCTAAAAACTTTAAACTCTAATTTTCATTTAAAACATACGTTTAAACTTAAAATTAGTTAAAAATCTTACCAAAAGAGCATTTCTAGCTTGAAGAAGTTGAATTTCTGCTTAATTATTGCTCCAAAACAAAAATTTTCAAATTTTTACATAAACCCTAGTTTTTCTTTCTCTTCTATCTTCACAAATGAAAGTTAAAACTTAAAATTAATAGATTGGAAAGTTCGAGAATGATGAAAACAAACTAGTTTAAGTGAGAAATTTGAAAGAATTTGAGTTATTGGTGAGAGAGATTAATTTATTTAAAGAGAAAGAAAAAGAGAAGTTAGCTACATTGAAGAAAAAGAAGAAGAAAGTTTTTGAATTTGGAATCATTTAAAATGGGGTAAAAAGTCAATATTGTTCTTATATATTAAAAATAAAGAGAAAATAAGAAAGAGATAAAATGGAGATTTCATTTACAAAGGCTTAAGAGATTAACTTTTTTACCCTTATTTTCTGCCTTTATAACTCTTTTAGTTTAATTCAAAATTGGTTTAAATTTATTTCAATAGACTCCTTATTCCGTTAGCTTTTATTAAAAAAAATGGCTCGTTAATCGAACTTTCGAATCAACAAAAAATCGTGTTTGAAGAGAAGATGCATAAGGAGGAAAACCAAGCTCACTGTAGCAGACTATTTTTTTGTTGCATCAGGAATTCCTTTTGCCTCACAATTCTTATACTCTCACTTTACGACTTCATTTCTCTCTTGTCCGAACTTCAATTTATCTGAAATTTGATTCTATAGAATCTTTAATTTATTTATTTTTATATTAAATAAATAAATTTTAAATTGAATATTTTAACTAAAAGAAATTCATAATTAAAGCTCGGGTGTGTGAAAAAGATATTGTGACCAAAATTTTTTAATTGCTCTAAAACTTTTTCAAAACCTTCCAAATCACTAATTAAGCTAATATAAAGTTAATAAATTAATTAAAAATAGAAATTAAGCACCCAATTATGAATTTTATAGAATAATAAAAATACCCCTAAACGATAAAATGATAAAATTACCCTTGATTTAAAAAAAATGGGCGTTATAATTTTAAATTTAATTTATAATATTTTATATTAAAAATAAATAAAATTTTTAAAATTAAATTTAAAACATTTTTATTTGATATTCACAAAAAAATTATGAATTTACTTTTACTTTGTAAAATTAAAATTATAAAATTATGAATCTAAAATTATAAATTTAAACTCTTTATAGGATAAAGTACTATAGTTTCCCAATAATTTAAAAAATATATCAAAATTAATTTTAGTTTATTTTTAAAAATAAAATAAAATATTTATAAATTTAAATTATAAAATAAAAACAAAAATTTATAATTAAATATAAATAGAGATATAAAATTATAAATTGTAAATTCTTTTTTTATTTTATAATACTTTATAGTATATTAATAATTTAACTTTTAAAAATTAAATTTAAAATATTTTTATTTTATATTTATAAAAGTTTATGAATTTATTTTTATTTTATAATTAAATTTATAAAAAAATTAATTTTTATATTTATAAAATTAAATAAAAATAATTTAAAATATTTTTATTTAAATTATTTAGCTACTATAATACTTTGTACATAAAAAAATTTAATTTATGATTTTATATTTATAAGCATTTTTAAAAAATTTATCAAATATAAATATAAAATTACAAATTTTATAAATTAAAAATATAAAAAAATAAATTAGTAAATTATTTTCAATAGAAATAGAAATATTTTAAGTTTAATTTTTAGAAATTAAATTATAAATTATTTTATTATAAAGTATTATAAAATAAAAAATTAATTTATAATTTTTAAGATAAAACTTATAAATATTCATTTTATTTTTATTTTTAAAAATTAAATAAAAATAATTTAAATATATTATTTGAATTTTTGAACAATTATAATACTTTATACAATAAAAAAATTTAATTTATAATTTTATGTTCATAAATACTTTTTAAAAAGTTCATTAAATATAAATACAAAATTATAAATCAATTTTTTATTTTATAATACTTTATAAAAAATAATTTATAATTTAATTTCTAAAAATTAAACTTAAAATATTTCTATTTCTATTGATTAATTTACTAATTTATTTTTTATATTTTTAATTTATCAAATTTATAATTTTATATTTATATTTAATAAAATTTTTTAAAATACTTATAAATGGAAAATCATAGATTAAATTTTTTAATGTATAGAATATTATAGTAGCTCAATAATTTAAATAAAAATATTTTAAATTATTTTTATTTAATTTTGTAAAAATAAAAATTAATTTTTTATAAATTTAATTATAAAATAAAAATAAATTTATAAATTTTTATGAATATAAAACAAAAATATTTTAAATTTAATTTTTAAAAGTTAAATTATAAATTAATTTACTATAAAATATTATAAAATAAAAAAAAAATAATTTATAATTTTATATCTATATTTATATTTAATTATAAATTTTGTTTTTATTTTACAACTTAAATTTATAAATATTTTATTTTATTTTTAAAAATAAAATAAAATTAATTTTAATGTATTTTTTAAATTATTGAAAAACTATAATTTTAAGTTTAAATTTAAATTTTACAAAATAAAAGTAAATTCATAATTTTTTATGAATATCAAATAAAAATATTTTAAATTTAATTTTAAAAATTTTTTAATCTAAATATTATAAAATAAAGTATAAAATTTTAAATTAAATTTAAAATATTTTTTAATAAAAAATTAATTATTTTAATTGAAGTATTTATAAGATAAAATTTAAGAATTTATATAACAAAAATTAGATATTTGTGTGATAAAATTATTTATTTTGTCTTTATTAGATGGGATATTTGTCATTTTAAAAAATAATAAAAAAATTTTATTTTAAAATTATTAACGGGGAGTGTTTATTATTTTAATAAACTATAAGAGAATTTTATCTTTCTCCCTGTTTCAAACATAAATTGCTCCGAAGTCGTGTTGTTTCAACCAGGATTGCAAATCAGATCAATGCAGAAGTTAATATCATAATTCAGGATTTCGCAAAGATTATGTGCGTAATTGAGATGAGGTAATATGACTTTTACGCCGTCAAGAATAAAATATGATATTTGAGTAGTAAACATTAGCTCTCAAATGAAAAAAGGCGTTTACCTGACATTTAGCTAATTTGTTCTCTTATCTATGTCGAAACATAGCAGTCTCAAACATATTCAAAGCAATACATTTATGATCCAAGAAATGTAGAATCAACACCAGCTTGAAATTCATTTTGGTTTTCCTCATTTAGTTAAACCGTAGCTCCATCCATCAACATCGCCCTCAAAAGAATGCATTAAATTAAAATACTGAAATCCTCATTTAAATTCGATGTCCGTTTGTTTTTACCGGTGTTAAAAATTTCACAACCAAGAAAGCAAATATCCTACTTCAGATTTATTTAGGGGGGATTTGTTTATGAACAGAAGTTTATATTTCTTCAACATTAAATCCATAATATTCCAGTCTCAAGGAGAAATAAACAACGAAAAGACGGCCATCTGCAGCCTAAAAGTCCCGAAAACGACTGCCATTTCTCAAATTTCCAACACAACCTTATGTACAGAAGAGTAATCACTCCTTTCTCTGAGCTCTCAAACAAACCAGATATAAGAGTTCTGGTTTTATAATCCATCAATGAGCAGGATGTGGAATAGAGCTAGCAGTGCGATGAGCTTGAAAGGCACAGGCGCAATGCACAGATGTTAAATTCAAACATCCACTCATGACAAGGGAATGCCTACCCGAACAGGTGTGAAGTGCAGGAAATGTATCACACAATGCCTGAACAGCATGAGGCGTGAGTGCCGTGCACTGGCTGATATTGAGACTCCTGAGCCCTTCCTCGTCATACCTACCTTTCATAGACTGCCACATTTCAGGCATGTTCTTCACTCGACTTTGGGCCAGCGAATACATTGCTCTGTCTGTGATGTTGCGACAGAAGTACAAGCCCAGCGATCTCAGATGTAGACAACTATTTGCCAAAGCAACCACACTATCGTCTGCAATAAAATTGTATGAAGTTGAGAGTTCACCACCAAAACATGCCAAATGAACTAAAAATCAAAAAACAACCATTTTTATTTATTTTATGCTGTCATGAAATGGATTTCATGTCCACATGAAATCAAAGGATCCATGGTTCACTTTCTCATGTACAATATTTTCATGTGGATGATGTATTCTGTTCACAAATAGGCACCTTTTTATGCTAAACAAATCACATTTTGATTATTTTTATATAACCATATCATGTTTTAATCAAATAATTAGCAAAATTTCACCTGTCAAACCATTTCTTTGTCATCAAGCAATTCACACTGCTAGATTTAATTGAAATAGCCTGTTTAATACTTACCATTAAGTGCCCAACACCTTTTAAGATTTCCAATAATCACCTGAATATAAGACATACCTGTTATACAAACACAGCCACACAAATCGAGGGATGTGAGATCTGGGCATCCATATGCTAAACTCATCACTCCCGCATCGCTGACATTCTCACACCATCCCAGATTTAAAGACTCCAACTCATTACAGTAACGCCCAATAGCCTGAACGGAATCTATTCAAATTAGCAGGGGGCCATTTCATTCCTAGATAGATAGATATACACCATTAAAAGTTACACTTTTACCTGCAATGCAAAATCAGTAGCAGCTTTTACACAACCACAAAGATTGAAAATTTTTAATTTCCGGCAGAAGCTTGCAAGGTGTGCAAGGGCATGATCAGTAAAAGATGTACACCCACTAATGTTGAGTTTAATGAGATTAGGACAGCCATAAGCCAGGGCATACAAGGACCGATCACTAAGCTTGAAGCTTTTGCTAAGGTCCAGATCTTGCAAATCATGACAAGAATTTGCAATAGCCTCAACTGCGTTATCCTCAAGTTGTGGTTTATCTTGACGCAGGACTACAGTTTGCAGCTTTGTGAACTTAGGGGCAAGAGATAGAACCAAGTTGCTCATGTTGTCCTTGCACCTAGATCAGTAATTATAATATAAGAATTTCTCATCAGACAATCCACAAAACACAAAAGGTTTGGTAATAAGAGAGAGCAAAGGGGAAAACAAAAAAAGACGTTGCAATTCAAATACAATGCTAATTATCATTATATCTATTGGCATCAACTTAACAAGATTTGCTCTGCCCAAACAGAAATTTTCATAAGGATTAATTAAAAATTAAAATTAAAAAAAAAAAAAGGCCTACCGTGGTTCTATACACAAATCCTTTAATCAAGGATGCTACAACAATAACTTAATCCGACGAATTCACATGATTTGAGCCAACCTTCTCTATGGTTCCACAAAGACTGCCTTAATTTAAACATGTTTGAAACAAAAAAGTTTAGAATCGAAAAAAAAAATAACAGCCATTACTAATTATCAACACCAGTAAAATTTGTTATCCTGAGATTAAAAAAAATAATAACACATATGTCAGAAGCAGATACTTAAAGAACAAGTACTGGAATAAAAAATTCCTTTAAAAGAAAAAAGTAGGTATACCAAGAGAGGGAGAGATGAGTGAGGCCCAAGCAAATGGCATCCCTCCATCCACTACAAACCCCAGAAGCCGCGATCACCGTTCGATCATCGACAAGTGAAACAATCCTCAGCAACAACTCCATAGGAATATCTTTCCACTCAGTGATCACTAAACCCTCCATTTTCATAATATCTCTATTTCCACCACCATCCATCATCATTTTCTCAAAGTACAAATTCAGTTCCTCGCTTCTGAATTTTGCAGCCTCTCCCAGCATCTCTATCACACCTTTTTTTATCTTTTCAGGAGTCTTAACTAAACACAGCACAGTATAACACCACCTTTGGTGAACTTTACAATTTCAATGTCTTTTAATTGCCAATTTCTTGTCTCTGCAGCTGACATGAGAGAGAGAAATGGATGAGATTATTGCAAATACCAAGCAATCAAATCCAACGAGGACAAAAAAAACGACAAGGTACTTGAAAAAACAAACAATACGTGTCAACAAACTACAGCCTTTGCAGATATGTCTCACAGATCATTAAAACAATATAAAGCTTAGAATTTCCTTGAAATCAAAAGCTTTCTCGTAAAAAAAAAATTCCATTTTATGAAAGGAAAAAAAACTTCCTTCTTTTAGTATAAACAGAAAGACCGTTGTGAACAAACTAAAAGTAAAACTAAGTTCTGCTACGATTAAGCTTAATTTCTAAACAATATTAAAAGAAGAAAAACAAGGGGGTATTAACAAATATGTGATCAAAAGAAAGCAGGAAAATCAAAAAATAGGGAATTAAAACAAGATAAAATTAAAATTTTGATCATACCTTCTTTTTCTTTTTGTTGCAAGGGGTAGAGGGTGGAGGTATTGTATGTAGCAAATTGACGAAGCAAGTGGAAACGGGCAAAGTTGAGCCTATTAATAATAACAAGACAAAGGAAGGAGGAAAGAGAAGTAGAAAAGCGGGGCAGAACGTACGGAGTGACAATAAGCGACACGTATGGCGCCACGTGTCGATGATCTAAGGTTTGATGTGATGATGAAAGAAGTAGGTCCCACGTAAAGCCGGGTCCTTTCCACCTTGAGGCCTTTTCGTGCATTGGATTGTGCCGTAGGCATTTCGAAAGATCCAGTGCAGAGCAGTACAACCGATGAGTTGCACCGCGAATTGAGAATATTATTAATAATAACATCCAAATCCCTTAACGTTTTATATTATCATACAATAAGGAAATACTTTTTCATGTATATAAAATAGATCCTTCGTTATTGTCGTAATAAAAGTTCTCAAATAAAATTTTGATGTTACACCACTGAGGACCACCGTGACCAAAATTCACTGTTATACAGATAGTTTGATTATTTTAAAAGAAATTAGGGACTTATCTAATCTAATTAAATAAATTATATTTTTACTTACAAAAATATAAAAACCTAAAGGATCCATAGATCATTATCCCATAAATTGCTTTTTTTTTTTTTTTTTTTTTTAACTATTCGGCCGTATTATTAAATTAAAAAGGTGAGAAATTGTAAAATGAGAAAAGAAAAAAGAAAGAAAGGAGTGGTGGATTGAATTATTGACTTGTGTGTTGTGTCTGGAAGCTTCCATTTGCCTGCAACTGAGACGCAGTCATTAGCAATCTCCAAACCAGGTCATTGAAATTTAAGTCAAACCATTGATTATTTAAAAAGATCATTTTATATGATCTTAAAATATTTAAAATTATTTTATCTTTTAAGGTATTAAATTTTGAAAATGCAATCATTGTATACATATATTATTAGATTTTATATATAATATATACTAATTTTTAAGTTTCTAAGTATGCAAATACACTATCTATTAACTTATATATATGTGTGCGTATGTGTGTGTCTGTGTGTGTGTGTCAACTTTTTAATTTTTATATATTCGCATGATAACTTTGATTCTTTTAATTTAATAAATAATTATTTGTTAATAAATTAATAAATTATTTATTTATCAATTGATTAATAATCTCTTTAAATTAAAATTTTTTGTTAATCTCAATAATATTATTTTATAAATATTTTACTGTAATTAAAATTACACTTGGAATAATTTATTAATAACACTATACAGTTTAATTATCTTTTAAAAAAATACTTTAAAGAGCATTAAAAATACATAATTTCTATAAATATTACTTTTAAAAGATTTTTTATTTATCAATATACAAATATATATAGATATCAATCAATAAGAACAATCGTTATGTAATATTTGAGTAATTTATACGAATAATGTCATTAACATATACTCTAGATATGGACGATGTCGTATGAAAATGAAAATATGACAGGAATTGAAAAAAAAAAAAAGAAAAAGAAACAATGCAACTTGTAATAAATTATTAGAGAGGTGACCCACAAAATTTAAATAATTTTTTTGATAATATAAATTATGTATAATATAAAACAAAACCACACATTCTATTATCTCTAAATCCCATCAATCCTATTATCTTGATAATGTTTGCCTTTCATTATTATACCTTTCACCTAATCGATTAAATATTTATTAGGAACTTATTATGTATATTTAATTAATATTAAGTATTTCAAATTTTTATATTAAAATTCTATAATTTTAAGCTTTAAGTTTTATATTATGATTACCTGCGGTACATTGAACATAATTTGGTTAAGTTTTATTTATCATATGCTAAATTTGATTATTGTTATCATTATTTAAAATTTTTTTTTTCTTTTAAACAATTTAATTTAAACATGACATGCATATTCTAAGAAAGAATGCTTTTTCAATCTTGATCTATGTGATTGGTTCAAATTAAAACTAATATTACCTCTAACCTTTTTAGTTTTGTTTTGGACGGGAGTTTTTTCTTACTTAAGATACATGTTATCATAAATCAATTTTTAATTCAATAAAATATTTTATTTACTCATTCAAAACAAACAAAAATATATGTAAACACATAGAGTCAAGGTGTAGTTGAAAACATTCGAAGTAAATATTTATTTGACTTTTGGGGTTGCTTCAAATTCTTAAAAAAGATTAGAGATATATTGGCTGATAGAGGCTACGTATATTAAAATTATATTAAAGAAAATAAATTTAAGACATAAGTTTATAAGTTTTAACAATTAGATCCCTGTAAATAATGGCAAAGATTGTGCTTGTTCCAAAATCATGGAGTCAGTAATCTTCCTCACTGAATCTTGAGAAGCCCTTGAGCGAGAGCCAGAGATCAAACTGCAACGAATAGTACAAAAAGTCCATGCCTAGGACTTATTTGTCATAAATAACAAACTATATCCTGATTTACTATTTTGACAAAACTCAGAGATAAATATATGATTAAGCCTAACTGTTAAAAGTTAGAACTACTGTATTTCACATGTTTAATTTAGTTTTGAACCCTCTAAGAAATTAAATAAAAGGAATAATTCATGGGCAAGTAAAACCTTCCTATATTTATTCTATTTCAAATTCTATGTATCTTGTCAAACCATATTCGCAAGTCAATCATATTCCTGTCCAAGTCACAAGTCACAAATCCAAATCCATTGGGCCAAGAAACTTAAATTATAAGTCATATTCTCATGGTTGCAAGTAATATTAATGTTTTTAATTTTATTTAACAATTTAATTTGTAATATATCTTAACTAATTAATATGATAATATCTGTGGCATTATCATGTGATAATATGTTTGTAAGATGATAAACAATAATGATTATATATACAAGGGTAGGACTATGGTGTCTAATCTATCATATATCTTCTTTTTTTTATTATTTTTAAACTCTTCTGTGTAATTTTAAATTCATAAATTATAACAAAAAATCAAAGTAACAACAAAAATTTTCAAAATTACAATAGAAAAATTGGAGAGATGCAAAGATAGAATCAAACTTTAAAATCTAAAGGGTTCAAAATATCAATAAAATAAAATTAAAGAGGCTAAAATTTAAAATTAATCTATACAAAGGGACAAGATCTTAAACACCAGTAGTCATAATATAATAAAAATTTTTATAGAATATTTTGTACACACATTTAAATTTTCGTGGGCCTAAGGCCATGACGGATATACAATATCGTTGAAAATGCCCATATCATAAAATTAGAATATTGATGGATAGAAAATTTATTTTGGATTACAATTTTAATATAAAAGAAAAAAATATTTGAGCTTTTGCCTTAAAAATTTAATATGTCAACAGAAATTTTCAAACAAGACGGTTTAAATAGAATTATTTCATATATTTTCAATTATCCCTTCCTTTGAAAAAGAAATACATAACAAATTAAACATGAATAGTACAAAGAAAGATCAAACTTCATTCATAGCAACCATTAATACAGGTTTTAATTTTAACAAAGTATAAAGTTTTGCTTTGCCCACTTCAGTTTTCACTGATTACAGCTTATTATTCTATATACACGTTGATTTCATTGTATCTGCATGTTACAATTACATAAAACTATATATAATTTCAAGCCAAGAACCTTTCGAACAAGTTTCCAAAGAAGAAACTCGTTTTAGACCATCCAGTATTACTAGCTTCTGCGGCAGGTTCCTTCCTGGCATTGACTGGAATTTTCTTCACATTGAACATCATCGTATGTCCGATTTCTTTACGAACTGATTCAATCGTCTTTGTATCTACTGGATTCCCGGATGCATCTCGTACGTAGAACACATTCATTGCTTGCTCTCCTATGGTGGAGACTCCTGCTCTTGTCACGGATAATCCGTTTTCTCGAAGAATTCTTGTTACTTCGGATAGCAAACCTACTCTATCTTTCGCGCACAGCTCCAAGCTAAGTCCCTGATCATATTAGGTAATTTTGTTCATGTTTTAATTCATTAGATATTGAATTAACTAATCAAAAGAACCTAGAATATTTAATTTACAGGGTTTGTACTCGTTTTTACTCTTTCTTTTTTTCTATTGGAAACCCAGTAGGTTCGAGCATTTTGAACTACATCCTTGGAATGTAGGCGGGCTTGACTCAAAACACCCAAAGATCCGTGTCTTTTGAACTACAAATTTAAAGGAAACACACAATCACACCCCCAAAATTTGAACTTGGGTGGCTAGCCAAACAAACCAACCCGGTAGCACCTTGAGGCAATATTCACTTTGATAATTAATAATTTTATTCCATGTCAGTTGTGACTTTAACGTCACAAGCACGGACAGTCATTTACTCACCTCACTTACTCTTCGCTGGATTGCAGCTTCCAGGCATTTAATCACCCTTTCTTTCTCTCCATCAGTATCTAGTATGCAACCATCCATGTGACGAATGTAATACTCCTACAATAAGTTTATGACATTCAACATTAGATCTCACGGTAAAGCTAAAATTTTTTATTGTTCGTCTTAAAAATTTTCTATTGTATTTCCTAACCTATTTAATGTAAATAAAAAACTTAAAAATTGTAGCCGAAAACTTGGAAAACTATATTCAAATTAACCAACCTGAGAAGCATAAAGCCCATTGGAGGAGATGGTAGCATGGAAAACAACATATTGCATGTCTGTCAACGTACAAACAATGTCAAACATAAGCTTTGCCCGATCTTTGCAGCTGACATTCACCACCGAATATCCCTTATCTTCGCAACGCTCAACGGTGATCTTCGGCCTAAAAGAAGAAGGATAATCAGCCTGATCAGGAGTCACTCCTCCTCCACCGCCTTCATAATCTCTGTCAGCAAAAAACATCTGGTGGAGCCGCCGATCCATGTGGGTGAATCCCACGGAGAAACTGGTGCGAGCCACTTTGTCATTGTCATTTTCTTCATCACAGCCGCGTAAAATGTTGTTAAGCTGTTCTTCCATGATGGATAATCTGGTCGGATCGTCTACAGAGCCGCAAGTGGCTTTATTGTTGACATAGAGGACACATGCTATTCGCTTGTTGTGCGTCCAAACTTCGGCCGCAGCGACATTAAACTGGAGATTAGCGAGGACGGCGGAGATTTCTGATAACATTCCCGGCCGGTCCCAGCCGATTAGTTCAATGGCGGTGTGATCACCAATTGAGTGCACCCCAACCTGTTTGCTAGGCCAAGTCTTGATTCCTGCTGTGATGTGGCCTTTTGGCCCTAGAGCCTTAAAATTGTAACAAGAATATTTAATAAAAGATGAAAATGTTTCCGGAAAACATTTCCAAGATCAATAATATGTTTATCATACATCAATTTACACAAAAGCATTTACACAATGTATTTGTATATTTAGGATTACCTTTTCTATGTGGTCGATGGTTTTGCTATCTGTAACCTTCTTCCCTTGTTGATCAGTGACATGAAACACTGTTAGTTTAGCAGCAATTCAAAGTGTCAATTAATTTTATCTTGAGTGAATTTTTTAATTTACAGTAAGAAGAAGTTAATTATAGACTAATCATTAATTATTACATTAATTATCTCATGAACATTAAGGAAATGAAAAACATGTTACTATACCATCCATGAACCATCCGCCATCAGAAGAGATGTAAGCCTTAGTGATGATGAGGTCAAGGTCAGACAGGATTTGCACGACTTCCAGCAGTATTCCTGGCTTGTTCACACTGTCAACCTATATAGACACATCACATACTCCATACAACCCTCATTTTCACATAGGCTAATGAAAAGAAAATTTATATATAGAGAGAGAGAAGGAGTCATTATTGGTAGAATAGTATGAATGCATCCTTGATTGGAATGTCCGTAATTTTCTTAAAAAGAGGCTTACATGAAACTTATATTAACTTTTTACAAATCTTTATTTTGAAGAGTTACAGAATTTGAGAATTTTTAATTGGTAGAATGACTCTTAACTTTATAATCTATTAATGTTTTAGGGTATGATCAGAATTTAAGTAGCCTGATTTTGAAGTTAAAATTATTAAGAGTAAAGCTTGCTGCATCAGAGATCTCACAAAAATTTTTATGTTCATTACATGTGTTTATATTTCAAACTTATAAAACAAATGATTTCATTATTTTTTGCCTCCTCTAAATTTAAAAGTTCAAAATTTTACCCCCAAAATTATTGTTTTAATAGTCTCGGCTTCAAATATTTTCAATTCTGGCTCCACCTAAATATCTAAGTGTAAGAGAAAATGGAATGAAAAACATTGACTCTAAAGTGAAAATGGTATTTATTGTACTTGCAGATCAAGCAAAGGCACAACAGTCCCAAACATACATAGAACCTAACTAGGTTATTCACTCTCAGGATATATGAGTATATAGGCAAAAATTTTGGATGAGATCGATGATGCTTTCGGTAGTTATGAGTAATTGAGAACAAACAACTAATTAATTAATTAGCTGCATTAAAAGGGACAATACATACCTTAACAATAGTATATTCAGGGCAACTAGTATTATCAACAGAGACCCTGCTAAATTATCAAATTGTCAAATAAGAGTGATCAGTTTACTAGAAGAATATTGAGCAGCCCAAATGAAACATAGAGCTTGGAGGAGAAATATAACCTTGGAGGATTAATTCTGATGCTCAAGCTTTCATACTCAGGATCGAAATATGGCCAACAAACAGTTGCCATTTATTTATCTGTCTTTATTCTTCTCTCTTGCTTGAACTGCAGTTAACAACAAGCATTTTATAATATACCAACAACGAATGAGAGTTAATGGAAGTCATAGATCAAATGACCAAAGTGAGCTTGACCAAAATCATAGTATGAACTGAAATGACAAATATATGAAATGTTAAAGACGTTTGTAACATATATGACAAATCACTTGATTAAAGTGATATTTAGCCAAAAAAAGAGATCCTACAGTCAAATTTCTAATATTTGGTCACCCGACAAAAATATTTTAAAATACATAAATGTGTATTTACAATTTTAGCCCTCCATTAGTATTTCCTCTTTATTTCTCCTAGTGGTTTGCATCTCTGGCCCAATTTAAAAAATTTGGAAGAATTTTAACTCTATGATCTCTTGTTTTTGCTCATCTTTCAAAAATATATTCTACTTATAAAAGTATCGTTGATAGCATGACAATTATTTTTTTCTGTCCATATTTATAATTAGAAGTGACAAACTTGACGTTTCAATTCACCCATTTGTCACCTCTACCGAGTACCTTAGACCCCATAGCGCCAAGGGAGAAAAATACCAATAACCAGGTTGAATTTTTATAATTAAAATGAAAAAAGAAAAATAAGCGACACAATTGAATATGATGTTAGCTAAGATCAGAAATGAGAAATCAGAATGCTGTGCAGCAGTAGCAGTTCAAAAACATAAGAAATTGAATATGAATAAAGGACCAAAACTTCCTGAAGTTGACATAAAGTTTTGTTTTTAAAGATTCCAACTTTATTTTTATGGTTGTTTTCTATTTTCCATTAAAATTATTGGTATCTATGCAGTCGTCTGTGACCACAATAAGCTCGATGGATCACCATTCGTCTTTCAACTACGTAATAAAAAATCCTTTAAATTTAATCCTAAAATATTTACAAATTGCCTGCCCTCTGATAGAGACGGCATCGTTCAAAACTGCTTCTGTAATTTAATTTGCAATAAAATGAAAACTTACGGTAGAGAAGTTGATTTGTCGAGAAAGCTACGTAGGTGAAGAAATTTCGAAGGAAACCTGTAAATTTTCCAGGCAGAAGAGAAACCAATTCTCCATTAATGAAGCAAAGATAGAGAGGAAAAAAAAGGAACAGGAATATGTAGAAATTTCTTTCAGAGTTTCAGTAAGATTAATACATGGTAATTAACTGCGGAGAACAGAATTCATTCCTGGAAATCTTGAGAATTTTCTTTCATCAGAAAGTTTCATTTTATATATGGAAACTCAAAACTCTCTCTATGCTTATTTGACAGAACCGGAACTAGAGAAAACTGAAAGGCTTGTGATAATTACAGGAAGTTCCTGTAATGAAATTACCTTGAATTAAATTTCTTCCGTAATTCCAACAGAAATCAAAAAGCTTCTTCACATCTTCAACACAAAGAACAAACAGAGCATACAGAGAGATATTTAAAGAAAGATTGAGGGCAGAGACAGTGCTTCTAAATTTTTTGACTTTCGCTTTCTACGTTGGAAAACCACTTCTCTCTCAAAAAAATGCTCTCTCGTATAATGAAGAGTTAAATAAATAAATAAACAAAACGAATAAAATGAAATTACTCGAACACTTGGTGCTGACGTGGAGTGAAGAGGCAAATCGATTTTAATATGAATTTGTTTTAATTTAAAAAATCAAATCGATGAGTCGAAATAATGCGGCGACCAAACTTCTTCTTCTTACAATCTGTTGTAAGAACATGGTTTTGTTTCATTCTTCAGTCATCCGCGTAGATCCACGCTTTTCTTAAGACGACATTTGACTGCGCAAGCGGAGATCGTGTTGGAAAATGACAGGAGGATGAAATACACTCGTTTTAAAGCGCGTGAACATCATGGTGCAATTGATTCTATCACCGTAGCACAGTCGTTGTTAGTTGCATGAAATTACAATAAAGTGCAAATACATCACAGAATGACGGAGATACGCTTACTGGCTTTTTTAGCAGAAGCACTACAGATTATGCCTGAAAGATCGGCCCAACGTCGACCGTTGATACGTTATGGGGATATGACGACAGATGTTTTTGATTGGATTGTCTTTGGTCAAGTTGTTATACAAAATTAGTTGAGCATTTTATCATTGAGGAATTGTTTACGCAAAAATGGTATATGTGGGGTTACTGGAATTTGAAAGTTGAAGAAGACAAAAATAAAAATTTTGAGAATTTGTGCATCAAAAACTCAATTACGAAAGTATGATAGTGTATTTGTCAATGGCTTAAAAGTTTCAATGCTATTGTAACCAAGAGAAATGGAATCAAATTCTAACCTAAATACATATAGGGATTCAATATATAAAGTTGAGAGTCAAAGGATTTTCAATATTTCATAGGTTTTTAAAGTTTTCTTTTGTCTTTTCAAAGAATTTGGATCGCAATTTTTTTTATAAATTTTTATTTAACAATTAGGGTTGATGCTTTAAAAAAGGCAAAAACAAAGGAAAAAAATTGGTTCAGTTCCAAAAATTTTGCTTTGAAATATGATGGTATACTTATAATTTTTTATTTGATAATTATTAAAATAAATATTGCCTTTATTCTAAAGTGGCCCATGAAATTTATAATTGAAATTTTTTAATTAAAAACTCAACCATACGGTAAGATTCATTAACAACTAATTAGTTAGCAGTTTCTTTTTTTTTTTTTTCTTTTAAAAAAAAAGGTGTTCTCAATTAGTATATTTATTAATATATTATTTTTAATGATAATTTAAAATCGATCCTAAATTAATATAAAAATAAGAGTTGAAATTAATCATTAAATTTAATAAGGTAACGTATTTTTATTTACGATTTTAGTAACAATTGTTTTAGGGTACCTATTAAGTTTTCATATTTGCTAAATTATATTTTTTAATATATTAAACTTTATCTTAATTATTATCTTAAATATTCAAATTATTATAAATAGTAAATAAAAAAATTTAATAAATACCCTAAGAACGTAAAATTTCTTTTATGTATATGTATGAGACCTTTTCAGTCTCATTGGATTAAACCAAATAAAAAAGGGTGAGAGAGTTAGAAATAATATTCCAAACAAAAGCAAGATATTGAAGGAATGGGTAAAACCAACATGTTTGCCAAGGATTCTGTGTCCTGATTAATTTCCAAATGAATCTCTGCCGTCCATTATACCTTTTAGAGGGCCCACGGAAAGGGATCATTCTTCAATTTCAATTGCAGAATTTCATCCCCCAACTATCAAATATTTATAAAAATTGCCCTCGTCATTGTCAATCCGAACCGCCAAACAAAAAACAAACACGTTTTAATTACTAATAAGTTATGGATACATTGAAGAGACGTGTTATGGTGCATTTAATTCAACATTTGAATAATTCTAAAAGCCTTGTAGATTGAAATTTGCTTGACTGTAGATTTTATTTTTTATTATTTATTAACTAAAAAATTATTTTAAAAACCCAAAGAAATAGTTTTACTCAAATCAAAATTGCGGAGGAATTTAATTTATATTTATGTTACATTTAGGGCTGTGTTTTGTATTTTTTAAAAGTACGTATCATAATTAAATTAATATATAAGTATTTAAAATGTACTTAAATACTTAATTTAATATTTAAATTAATATACAAGTATTTTTATATTTATTAATTAAATACTAACTACTTTTTAAAAAACTGCTAAAATGAAAAGTACCAAAAAATCGTAAACAGGAAAAAAAATAATGTTCTTTTTGGCACTCTCAAATGCACCTTTAAACAAACACACACACACACAATATATATATATATATATTGAGAATTTTAATTTATTATATTTTTTTCTACAAATAAAATTGAGCATTTATGTTAGCAAATTTTTTTCTTTTTGGTTTGCAAGCCCATTACTAGACATAGTGCGCATGTTATTACTATTGCAATTGTGGGCAACAATTGCTATTTTTATTTATTTAAATTTTCTTTTTGCAACTGACGTGTTTGACATAAATACAATTATCAATCATGCAAGATTTGGAAAGTTGTGCTACCCTTTTCTTTGTTGCCCCAATGGCTTGGGTTCCTTAGTCCACTAGCTTTTATCACTTAGTGCTCCTAGGAAATTTCCAACTAAACATAATGCAATTAATATGCAAAGCAAAGAGAATGAATGATTGATATATGTTAGTACATTAAACCTAGAGACTTCAATTATTAATATAATGAAAAGATATGATGGTATCACGTGTATAATATGGGTATGGAAATGGAACAAATTAAAGTTGGTGGTGTTGATAAACTTTACCTCAAGCACTCCTCATCACCATTTTTGTAAGGGTTATTTTTTTAAAGTTTTTTTGCAACTTTACTCTAAGATAAATTGTAAAATTTGAATTACCACCCTAGTAAATATCTTGTTTTCATGTAATCTAAGATAATTATCATCTTGTTAAAATATAACATGACATGATCAATTAATTTTAATGTGATAATGGAGAAAAGAGAGACAAAGAAAAAGCTACAATGGGTGGGTATACGAAAATTGGATCTATATCCTCCCAAAATTGAAGTATATTTCAATCTAGGATATATATAACCCATTCAAGCAAAAACCCATATTTTGTGCTCAGTACTATTGTTGAGTCTACTCCAGTAAGTACAGTCATCTTCATCATGGCTGCTGTGTTTGGACCCATGAAATATTAGTGACTCAAATTTCATGAGTCAAATTTACTACATTAAATGAAAATTAGGGCATAACTACGATATATACAACTGTCGTTTCATTAGAATCTTTGATTTTCTTTTAATATTTTTCAATTCCGAATGTTATTTCGAAACCTGAGAATTGGGTATAATTAGAAAGGCTGAAAAAGTCCCTTTAAGTTTTACTTGAAACTTACCTACAAATTTGAGTGAAAACGGGATTATAATTTAAAAAAACAAAAGAAAGTTTACTGATTGTAACGATAATACAATATTAAAAAACTATGTTTGACTCAAGCAGAATACTAAAATTATTCTAACAATTTTGAAGTCACAACTATTATGATTCGTCAAATATTATCGGAAAAATTAGTAAATTGTATAAAAATTTATGTTATTAATATTTTTTTAACAAATTTTTTTTCTAACTTTGGTGTGGGAAGCTATAATCGAAAATATGAATTTGTTTTTCTACTTCATGCTGATGACAAAATAGTTGTCAAAACCTTATCCCTGTGAAGTTGGATGATGGGGCAGTGCTCTTTCTTCATGATTAACTTCAAGATTCCACTGATTCAAAAAAGAAAAGAAACTTCAATATTCCATCTTTTAAAACTTTTATTCGAAAATATCAAATATGAATACGTTCTTAATACATCATCTATGACCTGTTTAATTTGTTAAAATATGCAATGTCATGAGTTTACATTCATTTTCAATAAGACATAAATATGACTTCATCAGGAATAAAATAAAATATTCTAAACATATTCTCATTGAACGCTTAAATATCATAAATATTTATTGACACCCACTTATATTCCACAAACAGATTTCGTTCACTTTTTTTTTTCTTAAACAAATTCTCTATACAACCTCTTTTTAGATGTACTCTTTAGCTTTCTTCATTTCTTTAAAGTTTATAGTGTCCCCAAGGATCTTATTATCTTAGTGTCTTACGATACCCTTGGTTTCTTTGTGTTTAACTAGCTAGACCGAGTTCGAAATTGGAATAGGGGGTGGTTTTTAAAATTAAAAAAAGAAAAGTACACGAAGGAATCTACAGAATTTACCTACTCACAAACAGTAAGATTATTGTATGAACCATCTCCACCGGGAAGTGAAAATCATCTGAGTTGTGGAGTGTCTAGATAAGCCATTCATTAAGAAAATGAAGCTTACCCTTCACCTAAAACAGTGAATACTATATCAAACTTTAATTTTTGTAGTATTCCAAAACCAAAAAATGCCCGAAAAATCGTAAAAAGAGATGGTGCATAGAAACTAAGAACCAGTATGCCAATATAAGAAAATAAACTATATCTTCTTCATCACTTTGTATGAAGCCGTACAGATTGCTCTCCTAAGTGGTGAAAACGATCGTTTTCCCCTTCAGGCAGATGCACAACCTGCAGCATAATAAACCAGTAGTTGGAACTACATTTTATACCATCGAATGAAGGCAAATATATACATGCATTTTCATACATGATTAAGGGATAAATTCCGAGTCTAATTACCTCTCCCATACATGACCTCATTTCAGGTTTGCTTTGCACACACAAGTATGCTGTTTTAGCCATCAAGTGCAATTCATACGTATCATACGAATTTTGAATACGAGGATCAATCAGTTCATGTAATGCAAGCTTCTCAAGCAGTGGTTCTGCAAAACAGCCAAAGATTATAACAAGGATTACAATTTTGTCTTGTTCTCAATTGTTGAAACTTCAAAAAGAGATGCCAAGAAGACAAACACACATACCCAGTGTCTCAGAGATTGTTGTTCTCCTTCTCTTCTGTGTGCATCAACTACTTTCCGTCCTGATATTAGTTGTTACAGAATAATTCCGAATGCATAGACATCTGTTCTCAAAGAAACTATACCATTCTCTGCATATTCTGGAGGAAGGTAACTATATTGAACGAAAAGCCTACTGAAATGCTCAATTGAAAATATTTGATGAAAAGCATGCATGAAAATCTTTTACTATTCAATTCTATTCAACATAAGAGAAGAAAGAAATCTTACATGCAATTTGGAGAAAGAAAATGGTTGACAGAGATTATACCCTAATGTGCCAATTAATTTAGTCTGAACAGTATCTTCGCTTGTCCATCTTGCAATGCCAAAGTCACCTAGACGTGCATAGAAGACACACCATCAACTTGCAAAATATAAGGGATGTGCAATAAGGGAAAAAATGATCAAAGATGATATACACATGAATTTTATAATTGGAACAAAGTCATGAGTCAGAAGTATATTACTTGGTTGCATAACCCTATGAAGTATAGGACCTCCACGGCATTCTTCATGCAGAAAATGTAGACCTTTTGCAGTTCCAATGGCAATAGCATGCCTTGTATACTTGTTTCTTTCATTACCTTTGCCACAATCACCTGTCCATCTTTAAGCTCACCTTTGTATATGAGACCATATCTGCCCTCTCCAAGTAAATTTTCCTTTGAGAAATCATCTGTTGCTTGCTGAATTTCATGACGACTGAATTGCATAGGATCCTTCATATAGAATTCAGTCCACATCCCACATGCAGTACAAAGAATAGGTGCTGTTGAGGATCTCTCCAGGAAGATATTTTTTCATTGCTTTTGTACACGTTGAGGAGAAAAAATTCCCTTGGCATACAGACCTATAATATGAACAAAATATACTTCTTTTCATAACGAGGAAAGCTTCATTTCCTTAATTTAATTTCAATATTTATCTAAGTATGGGGTAATCTATATATGTATCCAAATACTAAAGACATGTTGACCTGATATTTCTTTCCTAGAGGAAGAACCAAAATCCAATGAAAAACTATGCTCCCCTGATCTGAAAGCAGATGAAGGCATCCAAGTCCAACTGTTCTTAAAGGTATCAGAGCTGTCCTGGGAACTGATAGAAAAAGAGTAGCTTCTGCAAGTGATAGTAGATTGCTCAACGTTTTCAATAGCTTGAGAATTCGATAGGGAAACTGACTTTGACAGGGAGAAAAACAACTTATTCTCTACATTATCTGCTACATTTGTTATATGAGATTTTGTAACTTCCATGGCTAGGCTATCATGGATTAATGCAACCTTAGAAGGTATCTGTTCAACATAAAATTGCAGATACTGTCTAAGATGCCTGTTATGATTTGCAAGTTAGTATTAAAGTCTACTGAATAAGAGAAAGAAAAAGAAAAGAAAACAGGAATATGTAGCAATAAGAAAGTGCTTGCTGGCCTCTTGCTAGGATCATGATATGTACAATGATAATTAATGAAATTATATTAGCAGCTGCATGTTATGCTCGGAACAACCAAAATCACCTCTCAGTATTGTAGATTATAGTTGGCAAGAAGCATCATTGAATACCATGCTAAGGAATAAAACAATCAACCACCTTTACAAATTGTCAATAGAGTATTAGTTGGGTCAAACACAAAAACTCATCCATCTAGAATAAATGGAGTACACTAATCCATGTATGTGAATAGAAAAAGATTCCATACGAAGTATAACCCAAGTTGCTTTACACGCTATAACCTCTTGCAAAATTACCTTCCTCATAGGAGTTCCAGCAGTAACTTTGACTTCAAGGCTGACCTAAACATAAGAAAAGAATTAGAATTACGAATAAACATAAGAGATAGTACTGTGTTTCCCAGATAAGCAATCAGTCAAACAATAACAGTGCATGTAATTGCATATATATAAATAGCATGCCAGCATGAACAACATGCAAAACATTTATATGACCATTACCCCTTCGTCTTCACACTCTTCAGCATTTGAAAGGAGCATATTTGCAAATGCATTGACTTTCTTCAAAACTTCTTCCTCCCTGGCACGAATACTTGTATACCAAAAGCATCAGGACATGCTTTTGCTTGGTAAACCACAGCAGCCACCCAAAAACATGAAATGATAAATAAGGATAGCAAGTTGTGTCTTAATAAATTATCTTAGACATAAAGCCACAAAACTAATTTGATTTTCTCTAATGGCATTTTAGTTTCTTTTTTTATCGAGCAATGAATCCATATATATAATTAATTTGCCACACAACAGTAACATCAACATGAAAATGGTCAAGAAACTACATTGATTTAATATCATATCAAAAGCAATAATGGATACAACTCATGACTCAAGAAATCAAATGAACTGAAAATTTTCATCTTTAATCTAAAACCCAATTGACATATTGAACCAATAGGAGCTATAAACCATGAATAAACTAAAAAGGAAACATTTTTTATCCATGAAGAAATCTATCAAACACTTACTAGGGTGAGTAACTCTATGCAAAACACCGAGCACGACAAGTGTATCACCTCCACGAAGAATGTCCCCTCTCAATTTCACACCATTGACGGTGAGCTTAAGTTCACGCTCAGTACGTTCCTGCGTGGCATCATAAACGATCACAACATGAGACGGTGAAGGAGGAGTCTCCATTACGCTAGCTACCTTAAGAAAATGCAGGACCACTCAAAACTAACCAAGGCCTTTTTCTTACGAGAGTTTTGGTAATGAGTTCGGGTTTTAGACTGTCGACCAAATCGTTTAACCCAGAAGATTGGAAATGGCTATGGAATCATCGCCTTGTTAAGCGATGAGTTTTATGTTTATTTTTTCAGTACAATAATTTCAATCTTACAAAGAATTGTGTGTTTGCACATTCGGAGGCAGAGAAGGATCTTGGCATATTGAAAGAGATATGACTTAGGATAATCGAGGATATTCGAAGATATTGTGCTTTATATACCGGAAAATGGCTCTAAATGGATGCGGTCTTCTAAAACAAAGACAATGAGAAGATTACGAGGAACTTCACTACCAAAAAATTAATATTTGTTTGCACTGCCTCGGCAACTTCGAGTCCGAACCCAACTATCTTCCGTCTTTCTCTCGTCTGGCTGGAGCGTAATACATTAGTTTCGGACATCTCGACGATTTAATTATGGTTGTGTTAGAGCCACGTGTCATATATAGAAATTCTTCAATATTCAGATAGATCCTAAATGTTTTAAGTTTTCAAATATAAAAAGATAATTTTCCATTTTGTCAAATAAGTACCTAAGACTTCTTTAAAAATATTCCAATATTTCTATGCATTGACATATCTTCTCATATCTAATAATTAGTTTTAGTATTAACTGGATTACAACTTGTTGTCAAAACCATATTTTGAATAAAAATTATAGATATTTTTTGCAAAAAATATTTTTAAAAATATCATGCGAAAATATGATAAAATTTATTAGAAATTAAAACATAATTTTAATTTATTAATTGAGTTTCAACATTTTATTTAAAAAATAGACTCAAAAACTGTGTGTTATTTCGCCCAATAAAGTTTATTCATATTTTATCATGACTCATATCGTGCTTAATTTTTGGAAGATTAGCCCAACAAATCTATAAGCCCTCTAAATTTTTGTGGTGTTTGGGTTTTGAGTTTCTTGGTTTTTAATTTTTTAATTAATTCAATCTAAAAAAATATATTAAAATTTAATTTTTATACAAATTATTATTATGGTCTTGGCTTTTATAATGTATATTTTAATTATTCTAATTAATTATTTTGTGGTTTTATGCTTATTAAATTTTTATACATAGAATGTGAAATTTCTCTATCTCACATGGACTAGCTTGTTGGGATCGTATCATGTTGTCCCAATCCGACCTAGATGCATCTAAAATGGAGCAAATCTCTTATAAAATTGATTTTAACTTCGACAAAAAACTATTATCTGCACCATAGCAATTTTGTTGAATTGAAATGATCATCAAATGCATAGTGTAGTTGGTGTGATCTAATTTTCTGCAATTCAAACCTTTTAAAGGTGTTAATGGTAACCAAGTTTTCTTGGCAAAATCATTAATCATGTTGGAAATGAAGTACTAAAATAATGCAATACTGAATAACACAGCGAAATAAAAATTCAGTCTAAATTTTTCTCTTTATTCAAATATGTTAGGAGCACGTAAACTCTAACATAATAATAATGTATGGTAGCAAGTATAATAGGCAGAAAAATGTAAATCAATCAACACAAATCACCAATCAAGAGACGCCGAAATTTTTACGTGAAAAACTCCTTTCAATTAAAGGTAAAAATCACGAGACCTTAAGTTCATAAAAAAAAACTCTATTATATCAAGAGAGTCTCATAAAATATTCTTCTAAATGGCTACAAATTAAGTACCAAATAAGGAGAAACAACTAACAACAAAAGAAGCAACAAATTAAGAAAATATGAGAATTCACCTAAAATTGAGTTTTTGTTCTCTACTCAAAAATTAAAATTACAGCTTATAAAACATCATCTTCATCGTTCATATTATAGAACTAGATCTTTAGAAGAATCTATCCAAATTTTGTAACAATTCAACAATTATTAAGTTTAGATCGAAAGTTTGATGAAGGTTGTGTAGTGAAACAAATTTTATATGTTATCAATCATTATTCACAGCTCAAAACTGATACTATAAAACACAAAAATCCATCTCCATGGTTCAGATCATAAAATATGATCTCAAAAACTCTTAGATCAAATTTTGGCCTGATTCAATGGTTAATTTCTCCAAAAAAGATGTTTGATCAAACTGCACAATAAGAAGAAATGAAAACCTTTTTATCTTCTTTTCTCTCTTCTCTCAAACGTTTTCTTTCTCTTAAATTTTCACTCTCTCTCTCTTTTACAATTTTCTACACTCTTTTTAATAATATTACAATATCAGAAAGATAAGAAAAAAATTAAACAAAATGGCAAAGGTGTCAAAATGAATGAGGAAACAAACACACTTACCATATGACCTTTTATCCACATAGAAAGAAAAAAGTTTACTCAATAATTCTTCTCCTCTTGACTATGTAGAGAAAATTGCCATCTCGGCAATCAAGCAGTAAGTATCAAATTTCTCTCTTGACAAAGATTTGGTCATCATGTCAGAACTATTATCATCCGTATGAATCTTTTGTAGTTCAAGCAACTTAGAATCTAAAACATCTCTAATCCAATAGTATCTAACATTAATATGTTTTAACCTGCTATAAAATGTAAAATTCTTTCTAAGATGCACTGCACTTTGACTATCACAATATAACACATACCTCTCTTGAGAAAAGTCGAGCTCCCTACAAATATCTTTATCCAGAGTAATTCTTTGCAAGCTTCAATAGTAGCAATAAGCTCTACTTCTGTGGTAGATAAAGCAATACATTTTTGTAATCTAGATTACTAAGACACAGCTACCTTTACAAAAGTAATTAAATAACCTAAAGTAGACTTTCTTGTATCAATATCTCCTGCCATGTCTAAATCAGTGAATGCCAAAATAATAGATTTTCCTGTTCTAAAACACAAATACAAACTAGAAATACCACAAAGGATATCTAAAAATTCACTTCACTGCATTCCATTGCTCTTATCCTGGATTAAAAAGAAATCAACTTGTAACACCAATAGTATGAGCAATATCAAATCTTATACAAACCATTGCATACATCAAACTACTAACTGCTGAAGCATAAGGAACTTCCTTTATTTCTTCCTTCTCTTCCCCACTAGAAAGGACATTATTTTTTACTCAATTTAAAATGTGTAGCAAGAGGTGTACTCACCACCTTAACTTTATTCATGTTGAACCTTTAAAATATATTTTTAATATACTTCTCCTATGATAGTCATAACTTCTTAGCCTTCCTATCGTGGATTATCTTCATGCCAAGAATTTATTTTGCTAGTCCTAAGTCTTTTATAGCAAAAGACTTTTTTAACTTCTACTTCAATCTTGTAATCTTGAAAGCATTATGACCAATAATAAGCATGTCATTAACATAAAGCAATAAAATAACAAAGTCATCATCAGAGAATTTTTGCATAAAAACACAATAATCAAAGCAGTCTTCTTGAATTCTTGCTTTTTCATAACAGAATTAAACTTTCTGTACCACTATCTCGAAACTTATTTTAAACCATACAAATTCTTCTTCAATCTGTAGACATAATCCTCTTTTCTTTGACTTTGAAGCCTTCTAGTTGTTTTATGTAAATTTTCTCATCTAAATTACTATGAAAAAAAGCAGTCTTTATATTCATCTGTTCAACCTCCAAAGTGAGCTGCTAAACCTAAAGTAACTGTAATAGATGATGTTTTGATAACTAGAAATTTTTTTTTATCAAAATCAACTCTTTTCTTCTAATTAAAGTCTTTGATAACCAATCTAGCTTTGTACAGTGAAACTGAAGTACCATCTTTATGCTTTATTCTAACAATCCACCAGTTCTTCAAAGATTTTCTATCTTTAGGCAGCTTAATTAAATTAAAAGTGTGATTATTATAAAGAGATTTCATCTCATCTTTTATGGCTTTTAACTAATACTCTTTCTGCTCAATCTCTATGCCTTTTTTGAAACTTTCAGGTTCTCTCCCATTCATAGTAAGTACATACTCACTAGAAAGATAACGTGATGAGGGCCTTCTCACTCTATTAGATTTTTTAAGAGAAATTTTTAAAACCTCTAGAGTTGTTGTCTCTATAGATGTTGAATGACGATTAATTTCAATATTGTCAACTAGAGCATCTAAAATTTTAACACTTTACTGATTATTCTGAACTTGATTGTCACTTTTAGCTTTATTAGGTGCATTATTCATAAAAACTAGCTTAATATCAACTAAATTTTTACTACTTTCAGAATCTTTCTTCTCGGCCTTTTCAATGTCTTCAATAGTCTGATCTTTAATAGCCTTTTCAAAGAATACTACATTACGACTTTTGACAAGCTTCTTTTTAACTGAATCATACAACTTTTACCCAAACTTATCCTGACTATAACCAATAAAGATGCACTGCTTAGTTTTAATATCTAATTTTGACCTTTCATTTTTAGGAATATGCACAAATACTTTGCATTCAAAAACTCTCAAGTAATCATAAAAAATATTTTTACCAAACCAAATTCTGTCAAAAACATTGCCATTCAAAATAATAGTAGAAGACAAATTGACAATGTGAGCAACTATATAAAGTGCTTCTGCCAAAAATTAATTTGGCAGCTTTGTCTCTGTAAATAAATATCTAACTCTCTCTACTAAGTTTTGTTCATTCTCTCTGCCAAACCATTCAGCTGAGGAGTCTTGGTAGGAGTCTTCTGATGTCTAATACCTTGCTTTTTATAATAGTTATCAAACGGTCTACAATATTTACTGCCATTGTTATTACAAATATATTTTAATTTTTTGCCTAGTTGTCTTTCAACTAAGGCTTGAAATTCTTTGAACTTCTCAAGAACCTGATTTTTAGTCTTCAAAACATAAATCTAAAGTTTTCTTAAATGATTATCAATAAAAGTCGCAAAATAAAGTGTACTACCATGTAATCTCACCTTTAAATGACCACAAATATCAGAGTGTACAAGTTCTAATAAATCTGACTTTTTTAAAGAAGGATGACTCTGAAAAAAGACTTTTCTCTATTTTTTAGCCAAGAAATGAATACACTTATTCAATTTAACTCCCTTAATCCCAAAAAGTATATTTTTCTTGGCCAAATAATTAATTCTCTTTTCACTCATATGACTTAGCCTTCTGTACCACAATTCTGATAAAGTATCATTCTCCACTATTTTTACTATGCCATCAGAAATAGAATCTTGTAATATATACAAATTAAAAGACTTGTTACCTTTAGCCACAACCAATGAACCTTTAGTAAATTTTTATTGCCCATCTTTGAAAATATTATAACAATTATCATTATCAAACTTTTCTATAAAAATCAAATTTAAATGGATGTCAGGAGCATGCTTCACGTGATTAAGAACTAACCTTGAACCATTGTTAATTTCTAAATAAACTATTTCCATGTCAATCATATTTATCTTGCCATCATTTTCCATCTTCAAAACCCTAAGGTCATCAGGTGGATAAGAAGTGAATAATTCCTTTCTTAGAGTGACATGATAAGAAGTATTGATATCTATTACCTAACTCATCTCATGGCACATTAAATTGATGACACTTTAATCATAAGTAACAAGAAGATTACCATCAATAGTAATAGCAACACAGTTTTTATTATCACCGTCTTTCTTTTTCTGTCTCATCTCTTTTTTTAGCTTGAAATAGAACTTTTTGATATGCCCTATTTTACTATAGTGATTACAAGTAACATTCTTGTACTCGGACTTTGACTTACTTTTACTTTTATCTCTACCTTTCTGTTCTCTAAATTTACTCTCCCCTTATCTTT
Source organism: Trichilia hirta (assembly GCA_035221805.1). Lineage (NCBI taxonomy): Eukaryota > Viridiplantae > Streptophyta > Magnoliopsida > Sapindales > Meliaceae > Trichilia > Trichilia hirta. The sequence goes on along the minus strand of JAWDEX010000004.1, from coordinate 2,774,202 downwards.
AATAACTAGAACATCTGAGTATGAAGATGATGAAGATAAGCCCTGAGATCTTCTTATCACTTCTTTGTTCAAAATACCACTCTTAACATATTTTATAGTCACCGTACTATTGAGAGTAGATTTAGTCAAAAAAACACGAAAAATTTCTCAAGAATCAGGCAGAGGATTAAGCAATCAAAGACCTTATATCTCGTTATTAAATTTTACACCTATTTTAGACAACTGATTAAGAACACCCTTAAACTTATTCAAATAGTCTGAAATAGGACTGCTCTTTTTGTGTCTCAAATTCATTGGCTACTTA
>JAWDEX010000004.1:2755082-2766124 GCA_035221805.1 Trichilia hirta | reverse complement strand
ACTAATCAGAAAGTCTAGCCCGATATGATTGTCTCAGTATTTTGACATCCACTTTGATTACCGAGGCAATCCCTTCATGACTATCAAGACAACCCCACGCCTCCTTAAAAAATGAGAGTTGGGGATGGGACCAATAAATACTCTATTCAAGTAACTATTCAAGCGTTCCATCACTTTAGGTAACGCTGTACGCAATAAGTTACAGGCACTCATTATTACACTAGAGCTAACATAAAGGAGTGGTGAAGAGATTGACCCAACCACCATACCTACTCCTGTCTAATCAAACTCCTGTTCTTCAATGCTCACACGTGCAGAAGCCTTATAAAGGGTAAAACCATTACATATATTCAGATTCTCTCTCCAAACTTCGGCAAAGACTTCTGATTCTTCTCCTAACTGCGAAGTTTTTAGAGAGGGCCATCTTTGAGCAGTTAAAAAATCGATACTGTATTCACAAATTTTTCCCAAGCCAACCTCTCGAATTGGTAAAACACTCAAATACTCGTAATTTTTCTCTTTTTATTTGGTCCTGCATTATTTCGCTGACTTGAGCGTCGGAATTTATTTGCTGATAATTCGACTTCACTCTTAGCTCGCTTTTCTGTGATTTCAGATAGTCCCTGAAAAGGTTCTACGTCGACCGCAATAATAAATCTGTATGATGTACTGAATCTTTCGTTTTTAGAAATTTTGGACATTAATATTCATAAATATTCTAAAGATATTTATTCTATTCTTAAAAATATGTTAGATGATTGTAAGTATATAAATATTCTAAAGAGATTTATTCTATTCTTAGAAATATGTTAGATGATTGTAAGTATATAAATAAGGCATTAAATCTCCAAAAGTAAAAATTAGTATTTATATTTTTGAAGAGAATTTTACTTTAAGAAAAGATTTTATCTTTTGTCTTATGGATGTAGGTCAGGTCACCAGACCAAACCACATAAATTTAAATGTTTTCTATTTTTGTTATTATTTTTTTCCTCTATTCTTGTCATTATTTTTTCCCCCTTTAAGTTGTACGTACATTCTTAATTGAAAATTTAATGGTTTATTTTTGACTCGACAAAATCACTAATTAATATTATACAAATTGTTATCATGGTGTTGGCTTTTATAAAATCTATTGTGATTATTCTAAGTATTGTGCGCTTTTGTGCTCATTGAGTTCTCATGCCTAAAATGTGAGATTGTCCCGTTATCCCGTGCATTCTCTTCCTTGTCGAGATGGTGTCATGTTGTGCCAAATGAAGCAAATTTTTAATTTGACAATTTTCTATAAAATTTATTTTAATTTCAACAAAACACTATTGTCTGTACAATAGCAATTGTATGAATTGAAATGATCATCAAATTTATACGTTCGAATTGTCAAAATTTCTACAATTTGAGGCATTATAAAGTATCATTACCAATATCTATAGTGAACGTTGTTTTTAGTGTGCTTGGTGTGATTTAATTTCAGCAATTCAAACTGTTTCAATGTGCCCCAAGTAGGCCAAATTTAAGCAAAACGATGCCCTAATTCCTTGGCAAAATCATACTACAAGTTAATGGAGAACTGCTTTATTAAGTTCAAAATGTACAGAGCAGCTTTGACACTTTATTTCTGTCTTTCATTATTTAGATTTTGAGTCTTCTTTCTCCACTTCTTATTTATGCATCGTCCAATATCCAGCCAAATCTATACAGAAAAATCAGATGGGAAATTTTTTGGCTGTTTATTGATAATTTCTCGCAGATGTTTCTCTTGCTCAATAAGGTTTTGTGGAAGAACATCATAAACATCAGAGAACAGCTCGGTAATGGGCGGTTTCTCTGTTTTCTCTGCAGCTTGAATTGCTTGCAACAACTGCAGGAAATCAAAATTACTTCAATATCAAAGTACTGTCAAAAAGAATGACAATTCTAAGACATCAAATGTTTTTACCTGTTTCTTGATGCGAATTCGAAGCTCGGATTCTTCTTGTTCTCTCCACCATCCATTTGTTTCAATCCAGTTTCTGAATCTATTCACAGGACTCCTTTCCATTTTCCAGTACTCGATTTCATCGATTGTCCTATACTTGGTGGAATCATCCGAGGTTGAGTGATGTCCTACCCTATATGTAAGGGACTGAAAGGAGGAAAATTTTCAGGTCAATCTCTTAAAATGGCAGGGAAAACTTTTGCTAGAAACAAGTTCAAATTTACCTCCACCAGAACAGGTATTTGTTCAGTAATAGCCATTTTGCGAGCTGCACGAATTGCACTGTAAACAGCAAGTGCATCGTTTCCATCTACTCGTATGCTTCGAATTCCGTATGCTCGACCCTTAACAACAATACCATCACCTGAAAAAGATATATATCCAATTAATTTGATGAAGTTAATATGATCAATGAGGCAGAATGATGTAGGGAAATGCTTAGATGAGTAATAACATTACTTCGAAATTGTTCTGATATGTTTGTGCTAATAGCCCAACCATTGTTGCGACAGATGTAAACAACTGGGGCTCCCATTACTGCTGCAAAGTTCAAACCAGCATGAAAATCTCCCTGAATGATCAATATCATCAATCCACAGTTAGAACAAAAGAAATAAATAAAATCTCACATTTATACGAGGAATTATGCTGCATTCACCTCACTGGTGCCACCATCTCCAATGTATGCGACTACGCATGCATCCTTTTGTTCCATTTTGAGTGAATAAGCCATTCCTGCCGCTTGAGGAAGTTGTGTGCTGACAAATATAAGTAGCAATGAAAATGTTAGACGTATGATAACAAATTTGCAATCTGCTATTGTTATTAGATATCTTACGCGATAGGCGAGGAAATGGTAAGGTAGTTGTGCTGTTTAGATCCATAATGAACTGGCATTTGCCGGCCTTTCCCATCATCAGCCTTATTTGCAAACAACTGGTTAGCAAATTGCTGCAATGTGTAGCCACGCCATAATAGAACTCCGGGTTCTCGGTACTGGAAAATGAATTACGTGATCAACTTCAGTTGCATGGAAATTGTAACTGGTAAACCGATGTCGTATTAATTTACCTGAGGCAATATTATATCATCTTCTTTAAGTGCAGCTGCCGATCCAATGTTTATGGCTTCTTCTCCAATTGTGGTCATATAGAAAGAAAATCTACCTTGCCTCTGCGCTTCATAGAATACAGAGTCCATAATCTGAAGTGTTACCATATCCCCGTACATTTTTACTGCAACTTCCTTGCTCAGCTAGTGAATGGAGGAAGCCAAGAGATTATTAATAATTCAAATGTACAGAACATTTTCCTATTTCAATAGTTGAAAGTCAGTAATTAATTCGAGGAGACTTTAAGATAATAAGATACCTGTTCAAAATGACTTCCTTTGATAAGCTCACCCCTGTCATCAAGAACTCGATAACAGGGCACCCTTTCCTCGGAACATTCAGAAATGAATTTCATTTTAGAAGTATATGCAACTTTCCCTCCAGGAAAATCCAAGGCCTGCTTAACAGGATATTCCATATGATTACATTCATATGGTGAGAAACAGAGTTGCTCGAACTGTGGTTTAGAATTCGGAATATGTTTCTGTGGTTTAGAATTACAAGCTTCTTGGTAAGGACAAGCAAAGACACAAGCATTACAAGCAGATTAAAATCAAACTATGTTAAGTAGCAACAAGAAAAGGAAAGCTGAGCAATTTCTTTTTCATGAGCTGCATTGAAGGGTTCAAGTCTGCAACGTTTGCTTCCACGTTTTAAGGAAACTCTTTTTACTCTTTGCTATACTTACACATTTGATAAATGAATCATGTACCCTTCTAAAAGGGTATAATTTTCTTGAATACCCTCTAAGTTTGTGTAAAATACAATTTAGCACTAAAGATTATAAAACATTTCAAAACTTACCCTTGAGACAACATGGATTTCTTTCCCTTTCAAATTTTTTAAAAAGTGTAGGTATATAAAACAAATCGCATGGCATGTTAATAAAATCTCTAAATTTTGATTGAGTAGAATTGCGACTCTTAGAATTTGCTGAATAAATACTGTAAAAAAATGAATTTAAAATTTGAGTCTATAACCTATGAGACTAAAAGTTTGGGATTGACTGCACCTCATAATTTAACATAGTACTAGTGCTATGCTTCTCTTCTTTGTTATTGCTTGGTTGATTACTGAGATTTTGTCACTTAATGTGTGTCTTGACTATTTTGACTATACCTCTATTATTATTATTATTATTATTATTATTATTATTATTTACTATACCTCTATTATTGCATAGCCTTGTCTCCACCTTCTTCTCACAAGGGAATTACATTTCTATTTTGACTGAAATTTGAAACCCATGCATTGGACAATTTAGCAAAGAGATTCATCGTTATAATAAATTAACTTATCCTACTAAAATTAAACTATGTTTGATATTATTGACTATCATTTTATTTTAAAATTAATATTTAAAAATTAATAATATTAATTTTAGTAGATTTCCCATTTCACATAATTTTTTATTAATATTTAATTATTTACAATTCTAACTACCACTATATGATTTCAAAATATAGTGTCTCAATTCCAAACATAATAATTTTAAATTAGTATTACATCATCCGAAAAAACCTCCATAAAATTTAAATTTATTTATTTTTTTCATATATATTTTGCCTTATCATCTTTATCACATTTGTATTCCAACTGTTAATAATATTAAAATTTTTAGTGCTATGTACGGACGATAAGAACACGAGTGAAAAATAAATAAATAAATAAAACCGACACAAGAGAAGAGCTTAGACCCCGTGGTGGCTGTGGTGTCTCTTTCCTCAATTATTGCGAGCTTGTCTGTAGTAACGAAAAAATGCCACTCTCATTACGACCACAAGACTACAACCACAAGACTACAGTCCAGTAGGCTAATATCATCTGAGTACATAATTTTTTTAAATATCAAATAGGACCCTTTTCTATTAAAATTTATTTGGTGTTTGAGGTGTTATGAATATAAAATCATAATTATTAAATATCAAATATTGATAAAAAAAAATAAGTGAATCTCAAATAAAACTTAAAATTACTCAAACCTCATTTTAATTTTAATGAATATCACGTTATAAGTGCAATTAAATTATTTTTAATAGAAATTTAGAATAATTAGTTAAAGAAGTACAAAAACTAGGGATCGAAATGTTATTTTACTTATTACAAGTTTCCAGTGCAGATCACAGTCAGATTCTCAATCAAAATTTGTATCCCAATCGTCCAGTTCACAAATTTGAAAAGGTTTGCCTTCCCTGTGTTTTCTATGTAGCTTATAATTTATCTTTAATTCAAAAAGAATATTATATTAAGAGTTCACCTATTAATTTAATTTTCTTATTTGTATTAGTTTCTAATATAACACAATTTAAAATTCTAAATTTAAAGAGATCGTTAATTTTTCAAGTTACTAAAAAGAAATGAATTTTATTAAATTAATTAATAATATTATTATATTAATTTATATAGTAACAAAAACAGGATTCAATCAAACGGAAGACAAAGATAGGAGAAAAAAAATTGTCCTCTTTGAAATATTGTCAAATTTCACTTATTGGCAGCTGGGTTCTAATAATACTAAGAGATGAATATTTGACATTAAAAGAAAAGAGAGACAAAAATTGATATATTCAATGAATGGAGAGATTAACGTCGAATCCTTTTTTTTTTTAATTCCAATAAAATAATTTCCAGCCTACCAATATCTGAAAAAATAATATATATATATATATATTCTCCCATATAAATTTTATAGTTCATTTTTTATTTTTTTTTTCATGAAGCCCGATCATGAAAACAAGTAATTTTTTCTCTAAACACTTATAATTCAAATATCACTCTTATTATAATATTATATTTTTTTTAAAGTTACGAGTGATCACTAAAATTTTTTCAACACCCACAATCAATATTCTTAGATAATAGATAGATTGGCCTTTCGATATAGGAGAGATAAAAAGTGCAATTGCGATCTATGTAAAAGTAAAGTTTATTGTTTTTCATTTTTAATTATGTCCTTTCAAATAATATTATTCGTACCATTAATCAGTAAAAAATAAAAATGCACCCATGTTTTAGGTTTTCCCTATTTTTAATTTCATATTAGCAAATTATTTCAAAATAATTTCCATATCAATAAACAAGAAAACGAGCAACTAATAGTAAAATTCAAGAAACAAAGAAAGGGATAGAGCTGAGAATTTCTACCTGTTTATCATCGCTTTCACTGGAAAAGAATGAATCCAGCTGGTTTACAGCAGCCATAGTGGATTTAAAACGTCCTGTTGAGAAAAAATTTGTTGCAGAGCTGCATGTAAATGGAAGCAAATATTTCTCCCTAGCATTTGGAATTATTGTTGATTTTGATGTAGATGAAGAAGAACTCCGGCCAAGAAGAATCTCCGAGAGACCAAATTTCTGTTTTACATAACGCTGAACTATAGCTCTTGATGTTCTTGTTAAAGGGATCGCCATTAATGTTTAACGGAGATCTCGGAGATGAAGCCGAAGATGAAGATGAAAGAAGAGGATGATGGAATTCTTTTCAAGCGAAGTCTTTTATATAATTTTTAGGAATGAAAACAAGGAATTGAAAATTTATGAATGAATTATTATGATATATGCACAGGTAGATGTTGACATGTGAGGTTAATCTTTGTTGAATCTTAATCACATGTGGGGTTACGTTGCAGAAAGCTGAAGACAATTTCATGTTTCCGTTTTCGAAAAATGCTGCTTAATAAGAAAAAAAATATAAATTGTGATACTAATTATGATTCTGGTTTTGAGATTACATTATTTGTTTCAATCAATAGGAATTTAATATTACGATGGGGTGGTTGATTGTATATGCCACAATGTTTTGAGAAAAAATATATCAAAACCTTATTTAATTAGCTGCCCAAGTTTAGTCCTTGAGATTTGGGAAACAACATTTAAGGATAAGATTTGTTAAAAAATAACAAAATAGTCCCTGCCGTTTCAAGCCTTTATGAGATATGGCTTTGTGCTTGTTTTAAGACATTGGACGTGAAAATACAAAGACGACCCTTGAAAACAATGATGCCAACAAACGGGAAAAACGGGGATGGACTTATTTTTTTCTAAGCCATGCCTTTATATGTTGTTTCCGTAAACTCTAGGGACTAAATTGTTAATTTGTTTTTATGATAATGATTTCTATGAGAGACCAAATATATATATATATAATAAATCATTTTAAAAATTATAAAAATTTATCATATACAAAATGAATATTACTTCATTTATTATATTTAAAATTTTCTAATGCATTTTTAAAGCAATAAATAAATTTTATTTAGAATTGAAGTATTTTAACTTTGAAGTTACTAGGATAAGAGTAACAAATGTCAACTACTAATAAAAGTGTGTAAATTTCATTATAAATTAGCATTGTCATAAGACCTTTTTTTTTCTTTACTTTATATATATATAAATTCAACATAGGACATTATTATTTGATTTCAAAAAGAATAAATATATTTATAAAAGCGTTAACAAAATTAATAAGTTCTATTTAAAATAATGATAAAAATGTTATTTCACACTAACAATGTAATTCAAAGATAAAAAATTATTGTTGAATTGGCAAAATTAGCTGCCAAATTTCAATTTTAATAAGTGAATTACACTATTTGCATTTCAAAATAAGTCAAAATTTTAATCAAGAAAACTCCAACCAAATTAATAATATTTAATTTAATTACTGATTAAAATTTATAAAATAATTCTACATTTCTTGAAAAATATTTTCCTAATGTTATTTAAATTTAAATCTTAAGAAATTAAAATAAGCCAAGCCTTCTAAAAATTCTAGCATAATTAATTATCAAGCTGTCAACTTTTGTCGTAAACCTAGATCTATACCATTTATTAAATTCAAGGTAAGTTTTATTTTTTATTTTTATTATCACTTTAATTTTATTTTTAAAGAAACAAAAAATCAGTAATTTGGAGTTATTTTATTTTATTACAAATCTGACCAAAGTTAATAACACGGGGTCCTTAAACTTTAGTATATTCACAAATAATGTCATAATACTTTTATTTATTCAAATAAATCAGTAATATTAAAATTATTCATACAAATACAGCAATAACGTATATAAATTTTTATACAAATATTTTATCTATATAGATTATATAATAATGTTATATTCTTTTTATTTATTTTATATATATTTACTTTTTTATTCATATGAAATATTAGAATATAAATAGCAGTGCTCTAAATAAATATTTTATTTATTTGAATAAAAGGATCAAAGATGTATATGACACAAATAGATAAATTATTTCTTTGTTTACTAAAAATATTAAAACTAAGAAATTCACCGATTATTCTTAGTTCTATAAATAGTTTACAACGTTTATTTAAATAGGTTCTTCATTTGGTGCTTTCTATTGTGGTCATGGATTAAATTTCTCTTAATTATTCTCATCATCTGCTATTAACCAAGTCTCCTTAAAAATAAAAGTTTTCATACGTTTTCATCAACGTTATTTCTAAAGATTGAGAACTAACAATTCAAACTATGGATTATATATGATGGAGAAATTTATGCATGTTTGTTTAGAGATAACCAATGAAACTTTGTACTAACCGAAATGATTAATTTTTTTATTATTTTGTTATTTGTCTTCTTAATGGAAAATAGATTGTACAACTCCACATTTATGGCTTATTCCTTAAAATGACTAGCAAACTGCCGGACTTTTAATCCATTTAAAACATGACAAACCTTTAATTAAGAATAGAGATATATATAGTTCATCTCACTAAGTTGATTTTATAAAACATAATGAATTGATAAAAAATTATTGCAAGTACATTTTGTCCGAGTTTTGCACATAGAAATAAAAATTAAAAAAAAATATTGGTCGCTTTTCTTGAACAACGGTGTCACGGTTTCCATTTTAATTGGCTTCATGGCTCATGATGTGCTAATGCCCGTTTCGGCCAATAATCAACTTTTGCCTGTAGTAGTTTGACCAATTAATACGAACAACTCAAAATAATGCCAAATAAGCACAATAGCACACATACAACTACAAAAAACGATAATAATGTGTAAGAAAATAAAAGCGTATATACAATTGATATTACGAAAACTCGAATCTTCAATCTTTTATTACTCAATAAAAAGAACACAAATTATTTATATTTTCTTAGTGAATACCTAGAACCCACTCTTTATATTATACTTGATGAGATGAGATGAGATGATTTGAACTCTTACCAAAATCCTTTTATATGGTAAATTTAACACCTTTAATTTTTAGGATCATAAGGCAATTTGTTTTTCTCCTACTAGTCAAACTAAGAATTTGTAAACACCTTATAAAGTCTATCTTGTATCTTGCACTCACTATTTGGCTCTTCCTATGGTAGTATTCAGATTTTTTCTTACTTCAAGAAGTTCTTGAATATACTTTATACTAAAAACATAGTCCATATGCACTACAACTCCCCTTAGGTCTTCAGATAGGACTTATTCTCATTACTCTATCAAAAAATACACTTTTGTACTAATACAATAATTAATCCGCAACTTATTTTCTCTAACCCGATCCCACTTTGATGTGTTACATCTATAACGCCCAAATATTATTGGGTTAGATTCAAATTAATATTTTGTAACCTCCGAGAAGCTTTGAAAGCTAAGGTTGTAACAAATGATCAATATTTATTATACAATTTAATTCTATTAATTTGATTTTATCATATTAACGTTATTGGAATACTTTAATTTACAAGTTTGCTTCCTTCTCTATCCCTTTTTCCTCCACCTCCTCCTTCCCTTTTTGTTGGGTTCGTATTCAAAAGTTAGAATGTAATACTGATATTAGCTTATACTTTAGGGATACTAATAAAATATCGCTTCGTCAATAATATTTTAATTTGGAAACGCCATGCAGCTAAAATTTTGCAAAAGGTAAATGTTTGGTTGCACGTGTCAACGAATTAAAATAAAGGCAAAGTTACTCCTCACTATATGTTAAAAAACGAGAAACACATTATTCTACTCAGTTCAAATTTTTTTATTTTAAAATATACTTTAAAATAAAATAATATATATTTATTAAATGATAAAAAAATATAATAAATAATTTTAAACATTATTAAAAATTATTATATAATAAATATATGTCAACTCACTTACTATTTTATTTGCAATATATTTTAAGATGAAGAAATTAGCATAAGTATTATATTATTTATTTTGAAAAAGGAAATTAAAGATACGTACAATATTTTTGTATGCGCCATAGCTTGACAATTAAAATCCTGCATTTATGAAAGGTTCTTTAAATTTGTAAGGTTGCAGCATTACCTATATATTAGTCGGTCCCCTTTCTTAAATATCCTGCAACAGCCATGGATTTAATGGCGAGGGTAAGCCAACTGAGAGACTCATAGTCAAACCAATTTAAAGGACTCCCTTACAACTAGATGGAGGGTTTGAACTTTGAATGGCATTAATTAGGCAGACAACTCCATTGGAGAAATAATTGCTGATGCTGTGGAGGATTTCTCTTGACACAAGGAAACAGGAGGGTAGTTGGTTTTTAATATAATCGTTGTACAATAAAATATGTACATATTGAAATATAAGAAAAATAACAAATATATAGTTTTATAATTTTTTAAAAATAATATTTATTCTTATTAAAAATTTTATAACAAAAACTTTTTCACAATTTTTTAAAATATTTTTTACTTTCTTATTAAAAAGTTTGTGATAAATACTTTTATAATAAAAATTCTTCAATAAAAATAAAAAATATATATTTTTATCACATAAATTCTTATTTTTTATTATATAAATTCTGAAATTAAAATAGTTGAATTTAAAAAAATTAATTTAATTTATAATTTAAATATTTTATTTTATAATACTTTATACTAAAAATTTTATAAATTAATTTTTAAAAATTAAATTTAAAATATTTTTATTTTATATTCATAAAAATTTATAAATTTATTTTTATTTT
>JAWDEX010000004.1:2695078-2754982 GCA_035221805.1 Trichilia hirta | reverse complement strand
GAAAAATATAAATCAATCAACACAAATCACCAATCAAGAGACACCAAAATTTTGACGTAGAAAACCTCTTTCAAGTAAGGTAAAAATCACAGGACTTTAAGTCCATCAAAGAAACTTTACTATATCAAGAGAGTCTTATAAAATATTTTTCTAAACGACCACAAATCAAGTACCAAATAAGGAGAAACAACTAACAACAAAAAGAGTAACAAATTAAGAAAGTATAGAGAGAAATCACCCAAAATTAAGTTTCTGTTCTCTACCCGAAAAGTGAAGTTACAGTACACAAAATATCATTCTTCACCATTTAAATTGTAGAACTAAATCTTTAGAAGATTTTGTTCAAATTTCATGACAATCCAACGGTTATTAAGTCCGAATCGAAAGTTTGATGAAAACTATGTAGTGAAACAAAATCTGTATATTGTCAGCCACTATTCATAGCTCAAAACTGATGTTATAAATATAAAGACCTATCTTCACCGTTCATATCATAAACTACGATCTCAAAAACTCCCAAATCAAATTCAACTTGATCTAATAGTTATTTTTTTTAAAAAAAAATATTTAATCAAAACTGCACAATAAAAAAAATGAAAACTTTTCTATCTTCTTTTCTCTCTTCTCTCGTACGTTTTCTTTCTTTCAAATTTTCACTCTCTCTCTCTCTTTTACACTCTTCTACACTCTTTTTAATAATATTACAATATCAAAAAGATAAGAAAAAAATTAAATAAAATGATAAAGGTGTCAAAACTAAGAAGAGAACAAACACACCTATTCTATAACTTTTTATCAGCATAAGAAGGAAAAAGTCTACTCAACAAATCATGCTACAAGTTACTGGAGATTTGCTTTGTTAAGCTCAAAATGTACATAGCAGCTTTGACAATCCACATTTATCTTTCATTATTCAGTTTTTGAGTCTTCTTTCTCCAGATTTTATTAATGCATTATCCAACGTCCAACCAAATCTATACAGCAAAATCAGATGGGTAATCTTTTGGATGTTTATTGATAATTTCTTTCAGTTGTTTCTCTTGCTCAAGAAGGTTTGGTGGAAGAACATCATAAACATCAGAGAACATCTCTGTAATGGGCGGTTTCTCTGTTTGTTCTGCAGTTTGAATTGCCTGCACCAACTGTAGGAAAATTACTTCAGTATCAAAGTCCTGTAAAAAAGATTGACAATTTTAATTATATCAAAAATTTTCACCTGTTTCTTGACGCGACTTCGAAACTCGGATTCTTCTTGTTCGCTCCACCATCCATTTCTTTCAATCCAATTTCTGAATCTATTCACAGGATTCCTTTCCATTTTCCAGTACTCAATTTCATCTGTTGTCCTATACTTGGAGGAATCATCCGAGGTTGAGTGATGTCCTACCCTATATGTAAGGGACTGAATGGTGGGACAATTTCAAGTCATTTTCTTGCAATGGCAGGAAAAACTTTCGCTAGAAAGAGGTTCAAGTTTACCTCAACTAGTACAGGTCTTTGTTCAGTAATAGCCATTTCACGAGCTGCCTTGATTGCACTGTAAACAGCAAGAGCATCATTTCCATCTACTCGTATGCTTCGAATTCCATATGCTCGACCCCTAACAACAATACCGTCACCTAAAAAAGATATCCAATTAATTTGATAAACTTAGTGTGATGAATGAGACAGAATGATGTATGGAAATGCTTAGATGAGTTGTAACAGTACTTCGAAATTGTTCTGATATATTTGTGCTAATGGCCCAGCCATTGTTGCGACAGATGTAAACAACCGGGGCTTCCATTACTGCTGCAAAATTCAAACCAGCATGAAAATCTCCCTGTATAATCAACACAGTCAATTCACGGTTAGAAAATGAACAAAAAAATAAATAAAATCTCACATTTATATGATGAATTGAGCTGCATTCACCTCACTGGTGCCCCCATCTCCAATGTACGCGGCTACGCAAGCATCCTTTTGTTCCATTTTAAGTGAATAAGCCATTCCTGCAGCTTGAGGAAGTTGTGTGCTGACAAATATAAACAGAAATGAAAATGGTTAGATGTATGATAACAATTTGCGATCTGCTAAAGTGGTCTAGATATCTTACGCGATGGGCGAAGATATGGTGATGTAGTTGTGCCTTATAGATCCATAATGAATGGGCATTTGCCGGCCTTTCCCATCATCAGCCTTATTTGCAAACAACTGGTTGGCAAATTGCTGCAATGTGTAGCCACGCCATAATAGAACGCCAGGTTCTCGGTACTGGAAAAAAAATTATGTGATCAGCTTCAATTGCTGGGAAATTGGTAGTGGAAAAAAATACGTGGTAATCAGTTACCTGAGGCAATATTAGATCATCTTCTTTAAATGCAGCTGCTGATCCAATATTAACGGCTTCTTCTCCAATTGTGGTAAGATAAAAAGAAAATCTACCTTGCCTCTGAGCTTCATATAATACAGAGTCCATAATCTGAAGTGTTACCATATCCCCATACATTTTTACTGCAACTTCCTTGCTCAGCTAGTGAATGTAGTAAGCCAAGATACTGTTAATAGCTTGAAATGTACATAAAATTTTCCAATTTCAATATTTGAAACTGATTAATTGATTCCAGGAGATGACAAGATAATTACATACCTGTTCAAAATGACTTCCATTGATAAGGTCGCCATTGTCATCAAGAACTCGATAACAGGGCACCCTTTTCTCTGAAGATTCAGAAATGAATTTCATTTCAGAAGTATATGTAACTTTCCCTCCAGGAAAATGCAAGGCCTGTTTAACAGAATATTCAATACGGTTGCATTCATAGACGTGGTGAGAAACAATGTTGCTTAAACTGTGGTTTAGAATTTGGAATTTATTGCTGTTTCGTTTAAAATGAAGAGTCAAGCTTCTTGGTAAGGACAAGAAAAAAGCCATGAGAATTACAAGCAAAATTACAATCAGACTGGGTTAAGTAGCAAAAAGAATCGGAAAGCTGAGAATTTAATTTTTCATGAGCTGCATTGAAAAGTTCAAATATGCGACGTTTACTTCCACGTTTTAAGGAAACTCCTTTTATTCTTTGTGTATTATTTTCATGAGCTATATTTATTACGCATTTGATGCATGAAACATGTGAATTTTCTAAAAGTTCATAATTTTCGTGAATCCCCTTTAAGTTTGAGTAAAAAATATAGTTTACCACTTATGATTATAAAACATTGCAAAAATACCCCTTCAGACAACATGAGTTTCTTTCTCTTTCATATTTTTTTTTTTGAAAATCGTAAGCATATCAAATAAATTGGATGACATGTTAATAAAATCCCTAAGTTTCGACTGAGTAGAATTGAGACTCTTAGAATTTCCGAATAAATACTTCATAAAATGAACTTAAAATCTGACCTATAATCTATGATACTAAAATTTTGGGATTGATTATACCTCATAATTTATCATAGTACTAGTGCTATACATCACTTCTCAATTATTGCTTGTTTGATTACTGAGATTTTGTTGCCAAATGTGTGGTTTGCCTATTTTGATTATACCTCCATTATTGAATAGCCTTGTTTCCACCTTTTTCCATAAGGGAATTTCTATTCTATTTTGATTGTACCTCTATTATTGAATAGCCTTGTTTCCATCTTGTTTCCATCTTTGACATCAAAAGAAAAGAGAAAGAAATATTGATATACTCAATGGAGAGATTAACGAGTGTTTTTTTTTTTATTTCACTAAAATGATTTCCACCCTATCAATATAAAAAAAAAAAAATTATCCCATATAAATATTAAATATAAATATCATGTTTTTATATTTTACAAAATCTAATATATAAGATTTTGCAGCTTATTTTATATCCATTATTTATCATTTTTCATGAAACATAATAATTTTATCCCTAAACACTCTCTTATAATTCAAATATCCATCCTATTATAATATATATTTTTTTTTTTCAAAATTATGATTCACTAAAATTTTTTCAACACCCACAATCATTATTCTTACATAATGAATAGATTAGTCTTCAAATGTAGAATAGATAAGAAGTTCAATTTGGGTTTGTATAAAAGAAAGGTTTTTGTTTTTCATTTTTAATATAATTATGTCTTTTTTAACAGCAGGTTTAAGGAATTTGGGATGTCAGGCAATCTTTTTTTTCCTGAACTCCTTCAAATTTAAATTTAAATAACAAATTATCTATTTAAAATTATTCTTTTAACTTTTTGAGGTTTTAAAATTATTAATTAAATTTTACATTCTATATTTTCTAAATTTTCTTTCAAGAGAGATAATATAGCCAATCTTAATTTCTTAATGTTATTTCATATTAAGTAAGATTTATTAACTTTATTTAATTTTAAAAATTTTATTTCTAAAAAAAATAATTGTTACTAAAGTAGTCAAAAAATTATATAAACAAATAAGGACATAAAATAAAATTCTTATGCAATAAATTTAATTCTACAAAACAAATAAGGATATTTTTTTAAAAAAAATTCGTATGCAATAAAAATATTTCATTAAAAAATTAATAGAAAAAAATGAAATGATAGAACTTAAAAAAATATAATTAGACCATCATAATTACCAAATTTTACTTATTCAGGTTAGTTTGTTCAATAACGAGAAGATTAAAATAGTTGTTGTTAAATGATTGTATTTATTTATAATTTTATTAGAAGTATTTAAAGATCAAATTTTCAGTGAAAAAAACATTTAGATAAAAAAAAAATTATTAAGGCAAATTGTTAGAAAGAGTTAATTATTGAAGAAAATTTGATTTTTATTTCAGAAATAATATTTATTAGTTTTATTTTTATCTAATTATAGTTAAACTAAATTTATTAACTATTGTCTTTATTTTTTTTTATAAAATAGCGTTAAGTAAATTATTTAAAACATGAAAAAATATTTATTCGCAAAATTTTGTACTTGCCTATTAATTGGGAGCCTTAGGCTTTTTGCTTTCCCTGCCTCTAATTTCATATTAGCAAATTATTTCCAAATCAATAAATCAGAAAATCAGCAACTAATAAGAATTCAAGAATCAAAGAAAGGGATAGAGCCGAGAAATTCTACCTGTTCATCATCGCTTTCACCGACAAAAGATGAGTCCGTTTGGTTTACAGCAGCAATAAGGGATTTAAAACGTCTTGCTGAGAAAAAATTTGTTGCCGAGTTGCATGAGAATGGAAACAAATATTTCTGAAAATATTTGTCTTCAGCATGTGGGATTATTGCTGTTTTTGATGTTGATGAACAAGAACTCCGGCCAGAAGGAATCTTCGAGAAGCTAACTTTCTGTTTTATATAACACTGAACCATAGTTCTTGATGATCTTGAAAAAGAGATTGCCATTAATGTTTAACGGAGATCTCGGAGATGAAGATGAAAAATGAGGACGATGGAATTATTTTCAAGCGAAGTATTTATATATAATTTTCAAGAATCAAAACAAGCGATGTTGACGTAACTTTAATCTTAGTGGAAACTTAGTCCCATGTAGGGTAGTAGAAAGCTGAAGACTAAATTTCTTGTATCCGTTTTCTTAAATTGCTTTTAATAAGACGAAGAAAGAAATTGTGTTGTTGATTACAAAATGGTCCCTACCGTCATAAATAGTTCGTTAAATGGTTTGCGTTTATTTTATATTATCGTAACAAACATTCCTAAGATAAGAAAAAACCATACACAGAAAGGGAAAGAATTCTTTAAACTCATCTGGAATTCAACAACTAGTTCAATCTTTTCTTCTGCAATGCAACATTAACTAGAATTCAACTGAAATTGATCTTCTGAAACAATCTTTTACTTAATTTTGCATCAACCAATGGAAATCCACTTCAATTTCGTATCAAAAGAATGTAAATCAACTCTAATTTAGCATCAAAACAATAAGAATAAGCTCTAATTTACCATCAAAATAATACACACATTTGAGATTTACAAAATTATAGTCAATTTCTATGCGTTTTTCATTCAACTACCACAATGTTTCACAAATAATTTGACCAAAATAATACAGAAAAATCAATAAAAACGAAAATAAAAATCTAGCCACATATTAACCCTTCATCACCTTCAGCATACTTTGCAATCATCATCACCAACCAAGGACACAGCAGACTCAGGAGAACCTAGGGACCAAATTAACCCTTGCTGTCTCCACGTCAAAACCACCCGAAATATCATCCAGTCACTCAAACTCGAAAAAATGCTGTCATGGCTTTGCTAAAAACCAACTTCCGTATTTCCTACGACAAACTTCTGTCGTCTAGCTGTTAGGACTCAAGTCAATCTGTCATCACTGCCGTATTTCCTACGACAAACTCTTCCAGAAAATAAACTATATAACTATTGATAGACATGAAGTGTTGCTTGAATGTTTGCTGTAAAATCGCATCCCTCGTTTTTATTTTTTTCATTTTTATTTTTATGAGAGATATGGCTTTGTGTTTGTTTCAATCGTTTCTAAAACACTGTATCTAAAAATCCAAATATGCCCCTTAAAATCACTAATGGCAGCAAGCAGTTATAATGGCGTGGACCATTTTGTATACTTTTGTCAAATCGTGTCCTTAAATGTTGTTTTGCCAAATCTCAAAGACTAAAATGTTGTTACCCCTTCCTCCCCTTCTTTTTCTTAAAACGTAAAAACGTCGGTTAAAATGCCAAATTCATTTATAGTTAAACAGTAATGGTATTGATTAACAAAAAAGCATAATCTAAAAGTAGATTTCTGTCATTAATTTATTGATAAATAAAATAAAAGGTAAATAAATTTAAAAATTATGAAAATTATTATTTAATAAATAAATATCAAAATTTAGAATGTAATTTAAATATTTTTGAGGATGAATCGTATTACTATATAATTAAATAAGTTCTGTTTAAAATTAAAATATTTTGACTTTGAAGCCATTAGGATCAAATTATTAGACGTTAAATATAAATAAACAAAAGTGTTAATCTCACTACAAATTTGTTTCATTATATTAATTTTATATTCTACTTTAAGTTTAGTATAAATACACTTCAATTCTTGTACTATTAAAATATAACAAGTAATTCCTCTAAAATTAAAAATACATAAATATCTCATAATTCTATAACTTTATTATTTTTTATATAATAATTGAAAACCTATATATACATACTACTTGGAAGAGTTATTCAACATAAGAGATTACTGTTTGATTTCAAAAAGGTTAAAATATTTATAAAAGTATTAACAAAATTAATAAGGTCTATTTAAAATACAGATAAAATTTTTAATTTATACTAATAATGTAATTCGAAGAAAAAAATTATTATTGAACTAACAATATTAACTGCTAATTTTAAATTTTAATAATTAAATATTTTTATTTTAAAATAAGTCAAAAATATTTGTCAAAAAGAGCTCCAGCTAAATTTATAATATTTTACTTTAATTATTTCTTAAAATTTATGAAATCTTTTCATAATTTATTTAAATTTTAATTTTAAGAAATTAAAATAATCCAAGCCTTTTAAAACTTGTAGCATGTTGCTCCTGCATGATTAATTATCCAGCTACCAACATTTATTATAAACCTAGATGGATACCGTTTATTAAATTCAAGGTAAGTATGTATTTTTTTATTCTTTATTATCACTTTAATTTTATTTTTTAAGAAACAAAAAATCTGTAATTTAGTACTATTTTATTCCAGTACAAGTATTATCAAAATTATTAACATTAGGGTCCTTAACCTTTAATATATTCACAAAAAATGACATAATATTTTATTTATATTAAATAAATCAAATATGTTAAATTTACAGTAATAATACTAGGAATATAATTTTATCTATATAAATTATATAATAATGTTAAATTATTTTTATATAATTTACTTTTTTATTCATACCAACAAGTAGAACATGTAATAATAATACCACAATAATTTGTATAAGTATATTTTGTACGATTCTTGCACATAAAAAAATAAAAATAAAAAGACGTTGGTCACTTGTTCTTCTTTAGAAATAGCTAATATTTATTATCTAATTTTATTTCATTGATTCACTTGTATTATATTAAAATTATTTGAATCCTTTAATTTACAAGTTTTCCTCTTTCTTATTCCCCTTCGGGTGATTCGTATTCCAAAGTTAGAATGTAATACTGATATTACCCTATACTTTAGGGAAGGATATCCCATCCCCTCCACAATATTATCTTAATTTAAAAAACCCACTGCCAGGTAAAATTTTGTACGTTTAATTTAAATATTCGATTTGAATACTTTTCTAATATATTTTTGCCCCATATATTTATTCCAGAATTAGCCACATCATCTACCTTAATACTAACCAAAGAAACGGTTGAACAACAAAATAAATAAATAAATAAAATAAAATCTAATCTTCTTTCCTCTCAAAAACAAATTATAAAAAAGATTTAGTTATAATTTATTACTATATTATTAGTAATATATATATATATATTTTATTATCAACGTTTAAATCAAGTTTACAAAAATGGAGTGAAGAAAAACATAAAACGAGAAAAAATATTAGTTAGTGAAATTTGAATCTTTAATTATTAAAATGGTGTGTTTTGATTTTTGATTAGAATAATTACAAGTAAATAAATCTTAGTCCTAGGATTTTATATATTTTACATGTCTTAATTTTATTAAAAGATTAGAAAAAGATAGATTTTTTTGAATGTTAAGTGTTTGAATAGAAAAATGCAAGTCTTACATAAAAAAAATAATATATTTTTAATTATTTTATAAATAATTACAAAGAAGTTGAGTTTGAATAATTAATTAGACAGGAGTTTTTGGTTTTTAATATCTTTTAATACACGTATTAAAATATATTCTAAACTTTATGTGTATTCGTATTACTTGAAATCTGGAGACGTACTAATGAGCTGAGGGAGGGTAAGTCCATTTATTTATGTTGCCAACCAAGTAACATGCTCACAGGGAGACTAGTGTTAAATCCTACGATTTGAATTGTTTATTTGATAATTAGGAAAGAATACAACAAAGGACATGTCTTTTGGGTTATTTTATAATTTCAATAATTTTAATATATTTATTAATTTATTTGTTTTTATTGAAACTCTTTTCAATGCATTAGAAACAATTAAAATACTTATACTTTTTTAATAAATATAAATTTTTTAACATAATGTGATTCTCCTATCAAAATATGTAATATTCTAATTCAAAACACCATAATTAACTGAAATAATTAAAGCAAAATATTTTAATCTAATAAATTTTTTATTACATTTAATATATCGGGGTTTTAATCAAACTTTATACGTGTGTTGTTGTAGCAGAAACTCAAAAGACAAGTGATAACAATTAGATTACCGAGGTTGAAATGAATTTCCTATAACCACACCTTTAATTTTTATACAAGTTATGTTATGTTCTTTTTTTCCAATTTAAAAATATTTTAATTAATTATTTATGTTTTTGTGGCAATGCGTTAGACTAATAGATTTTCTTAGGCTAAATTTAAGTAAACTGACGTAATAAAAACGCGTTTAGAAATTCTGTGTGAAATTCTGTCGACTGGGAAGGATAATTCAGTCGTTTTATGCTCTTGGAAAAAAATTTGGTGAAATTCGATTGACCAAGTCATGCAATCCAGTCAGCCGAGTTGACAAATTCTGCCAATTTCCCAACGTCCTCTTCCCCTGCAACGATGCCATGTCGAACTAACATGTCGTATTAATTCATCAAAATATGTAATATTATAATTAAAAACAGCATAATTAACTGAAATAATTAAATACTAATCTTGTTCCTCCTTTTTTTTTTTTTATTAAAAACACCCAAATTAACTAGTTGAGTAGTTTGTCACATCTTAATTGGCATTTAAACGGTAGTTGAAACTGTAACAAAGATTAAAGTCAATTTTTTTTTTTTTTAACTCCCAGTAAACTTCTGCATTAATTATAATTATTAACAAAAGTTGAAAAATAGACATGAATGAATTATAGGAACTTGATTATAAAATGTAACAATAAAAAAAATTACATTTAACAACATAAAATTAAGGATAATTCCATGTTCTTATAATGTTTTTATTTAAAATGTTAAATAAATTTATTTAAGAAGTTAATGTCGTTTTGTTACAAATGATATTAAAGTAAATTCTGAAGGGCATTTTCATACTAATAATAAAATAAGAATTAGGATGCATATATTTCAATAATAAGATTTTAAGGATAAATAGAGATATAAAAATTACATTAAAAATCTTATATATCAAAAATCAATTTGGAACATATTTAAAAAACAATCTCTTAGTGAATTCGCAGCTCTATTACCTGTGTCCTCATTTCCCCTCAGAATCCAATTTACAATGTTGTAAATATACACAACCTTCATCCTCAATCTCCCAAGTCAGTAATTTCACCACAAAATAAATTTCTTTGCCTTCATGATGCTGTAATTGATCTGCCTTAAAAGTATATACATGGTTCTTTATACCAATCCAACTACATTCCATCACCTTCTTAATTCCTCTCTGTTTCATGGCTTTCTTCACTCTAACTACTGCCTCCCATTTGCCTCTCATCTCATATGCCTGAGCCAACACCAAATAAGGTAGCAACGCATGAGGTTGCAACTCTATCATTCTCTCTGCTACATTTTCAGTTAGCTTTAGGTCTCCGTAAGTTGAACAAGAACAAAGTATTGATTCCCATATTGAAGAATTCGGTCCATATGACATGGTTCTTATGATATCTATTGCTTCTTCAAGTTTACCAGCTCCGCACAACAAGTCAATAATGTAAGTATAATGCTCATCACTAGGCTTAACTCCACATACCTCTTCCATTGAAGAAAATATGACCATTCCCTCGTCAACGAAACTGCCATAGTTGCAAGCTAATAAAACAGCACTTAGTGTTATCCGATCAGGAGATGGACCTTCCTTAAGTAGCTCCTCAAACATGTCCAGGGTCTTAGATACTCTACCATGGAGAGACAACCCCATCATAATGGTGTTCCAGGATATTAAATCTCTTATGTCAAGGTTAACAAATATTTCCACAGCAGAATCAATTGAACCAGTTTTAGAATACATTTTCAACAGTGAGCTAGCAACAATTGCATCGTACTCCAAACCAGATTTGATTGCCAAGGAATGGACTTGACTTCCTCGCTCTGCTTGAAGAATGGGAATAGAGCTTAGAACACTGCTAAGAGTGAACTCAGTAGGCCTAAAATCTTCCCTCAAAAAATGCAGAAACAGTTGTAGAGCCTCGTCTCCAAAACCATACCTTCCATAGCTTGAAATCATGACATTGATAACAGCACAATCCCATCGATCCTGTTCTTCAAATAGCTGAACTGAATCCTCCAATCTGCTGCATTTGGAAAACAGGTCAATAGTGGCGCTCAAAACAATGGAATTGCAAAGAAATCCCACTTTGACACATAGAGCTAAAATTTGCTTACCCTTATCTAAATGTCGCAATTCAGAACAGGTAGTTAATATTATAGATATTGTAAATTGATCGGGTGAATACCCTGAGTACCTCATCAACAAAAACTGGTCCAATGCCAATTCTCTATGGCCCGAATGAGAACACACTGAAATTAATGAATTCCAAGAGACAATATCCAACTTCTCCATAGTCAAAAACACTCCAAAAGCATAGTCAATTACACCAAGCTTTCCATACATGTCAATTAAGGAATTCCAAAGCACCACATTTGATACACTAACACCACTTCGAATCATGCTACCGTGTATTTGCTTACCACGACAAGCGTTAGACACAGCCGATAACAGAATCGAAAACGTGAACTCACTTGGCCTGACACCCGCAATTTGCATTTTCGAAAACATCTCCAAACCATAATCAGAATGCCCACATGAAATATATCCCGAAATCATTGAATTCCAACTGATGACATCTCGTTGGGGCATGACATCAAACAACTTACGTGCATTACCGAGATTGTTAAACTTGAGCATTCCCTTCAGGCAAATATTCCCAGATACGCAATTCTTCTGACGAATTTCATCAAATACTTTCAAAATATCACTTTCGACATCCCCAAGCTGAGAGTATAAGTCAAGACAACGATTACCCAGATAGGTATGGACATTAAACCCGAGTTTTATCAAGTGAGCATGAATGGTTTTGACAAAATCAACGGATTTTACGGACAAGCATCGGTCTATTAATTGAGAGCAATAAGACAGTGAAGACTTATTAACATGAGCATTTTTCAGATATGAGGACATAAAAATGAAGTGCCCCTATCAAACATTGAGCTCTCAAAATTAAGTTTTTCAGTAACAAGGTTTTACTTGCTAGTTCTGCTTCTTTTTGTTCCTATTTTACCTCAGCAACCGCATTATTTTTGGAGCCGTTTCTCATTCACTCTATGTCGCGACCTTTATGGTCCGTGCATGAAAATGCTGGTTTATGTACAGTCATTTTATAAAATTAAAAATTTTTAGTGCTCAAGATAAACTATGAATTAAGTCAACATTTATTTCATTCGTTTAATTTGGAGGTGGCAAATAAAAATAGCAAGCCATATGACACGTGAGCCCTCATTCAATTCTAATAAATTCTAATAATCAAACAAGCACTAAATCCTGAACTCTAATAAATCTTAAAGTTGATTTTATAAAAACTGAGTAAAATTTATATTCAATTCTATTGCTAAACAGATCAAAAATTAAATAAAGATTGTATTCTTGATAATCAAAGATTGTTGGTGTTTTCACATTATAATATCTACACCTGTTTCATTTGACACGTTACACTATCAATTTGACAATCTACTGTCTTTTTCATCAATTGCTCAAAAACTAAGAACTTGCTTGTTTTGCACCTTCATGCTTCCAGCCTTTGGATGTATCAATGGGTTTTCTCATATTTTGAAAGACTCACTCTACTATTCCTCGTTGCAGTCCTGCAGAGTCCACACACATTGAACTCAAAATCTATCATGCGGTGACTGCAGGCTTATTTGCAACTGTTCGTACTTCGACTTAATTTTGAAAGCACAACAAATAAAGTGTTTAATAAACACAGGATCCCTCAGCATCATCATCTTGGAATATCATGTTCAATGTGTTCCCCTCCACTGCCCAGATCAGCATATAAGTCAGCTACAGACACAATATCAGCAAATAAAATTTTAAGCGATGCTCCAGAACAAGGTTACATTGAATATAAGAGATGAGTATACGAGTAGCAAAGCAGAAGAAAAGAGGCAACTAAATAGACACCTCGTAAGCCACTCTAATTGAAACGGAAGCCACCTGAAAATCATGGTATCACCAAATAAATAGTTAAAGCAATACAGCATATTGAAGTCATAGTAAAATATAACAAAATGAAACAAATTTTACCCAGATACAAAAGCTGATAAAAGATGCTTCAGAACAGCAACTCTTCTTCATGGTACGGACAAAGGATCATATATTAACAATACAGTTTAGGCAAAGATTAGAATTCAAAAACTCCCAAGAGAAAATAGCTTTTTTCGAACTTACTGAGAAGTGAGCGTTGGCAAAACCCACAAAAAAGACTGCAAGAATGACAGACTTTTCCATTTGGTCTTACTAATTTCCTCCACAAAGTTGCTTGTTCAACAATCAGCCCAACTGCGACCAGGAAGCTTTTCAACTTGCTTCTCTTTCATTATTTTTCTAACTAAAGATGAGTTTTCCCGGTACCCAGATGTGGCAAATATGCTTGATGGCTGTATATAAGCGTCTGCATTCTCAGGATTGAGCTCAATCAGCCTCTCCGCTATCACCTTCCCTAGATTTTTATCTCCATAAGCTAGACAACCCCTCAAGATTGATGACCACATGCTTGCATCTGCCTCATAAGGAATCTGTTCTATTAGATTGACTGCTTCTTCAACGTAGCCAGCACGAGCAAAAAGATCAACCGTGCAGGAATAGTGTTAAATCTCTGGATCAATATGATAGTCCCATCTCATTGAATTGAACCATTTACGTCCCTCTTCTACAAGTCCACAATGATCATAGGTGGTCCAAACTGTTGTAAACGTAATATTAGTAGGTTTCAGACCAGCGTTCCTCATTTTGTTGAACAAGGCCAGGGTCTGATATCCTTGACCATTTGTAGCACAACCCATCAACATTGAATTCCAAGAGATTTCGTCAGATTTCATCATTGCATCAAATAATTTTCGTCCATTTTTAACAAAGCCACATTTGCAGTAGAAATCAACAAGGGAGGTAGATATTATCTGATAAGAATCAAGTCCAATGACTATAACCCTAGCAAAAAATTGTTCACCAATTTCAAGTGAAGAAATGCTAGCGCATGCACTGATCACGTTGGCCAGGCTAAATTTGTCCATCCTCTGGTCTAGTTCATTCATCTTGCAGAAAAGATCTAATGCTTCAATTAGACAACCATTATGGCTGAGACCCACAATCATCGAATTCCATGAAATCAAGCTTTATTCGGGATAATTTTGAAGATCTGTTTTGCATCTTCAATTCTTTCACAGTTGGGATACACAGTGATCATGGTATTCAGCAAGATTTTATCATAGACTTTGAGCTCACTAAATAGTTTGCTAGCATCATTTGGCACTCCGCACTTGGAATATGCGTCAACCAGAGCACTAGTAACAATTACATCCTCAATTACTTCGACTTTAAAAGCATGACTATGTACTTGATTGTCAACTTCAAGGATACCTAAAGCAGTGCAGGCGCTTAAAACACAGGCAAATGTTGAGGCATCTCCTTGAATTCCATTTATCTGCATCTTATGGAAGAGGGCTAAAGCTTCCATTTCTTCATTGTTAGAGATATAACCAGAAATCATTTAGTTCCACAAGACAGCAATTGGAGTACTTCTCCTATCGAAAATCCTTCTTGTATCACTCATTTTACCGCAATTAGCATATGAGGAAATCAATGCTGATAAAGAGAAACCATCTGGTTCATTCATACTGCTCAAAACATGTTTTGCGCTATCCAGATCACCGAACTTTCCATACAAACTAACGAGTGAACTACCCAACCCCGAGTCAAATTCTAGTCCATTAACCAGTACACGTGAATGGATTTGCTTTCCACACTCGAGAGTAGCCAAGCCAGCACAAGCCCCAACAACCATTGCCGGAACAAAAGTATGACCATTTAATATTTCAAATGGGTCTGAATTTAGCTCCTCAAACAACCTCATAGCCTCTCCTGCACAACGATTCCTCACATAACCATGAATCATTGAATTCCAAGCAATCCCATTTCTCCTAGGTATATCATTAAACAGAGTTCGTGCAGTCTTCCGCTCACCAGCTTTTGCAAACCCCGAAATAACCACGTTCCATGCGAAATCGTCCTTAGGCGGCATCAAAGTAAAAAGCTCGAGTGACTTTTCTTTGTGTCCCTACTTCATGAATCCCTCAATCATTGTGTTCCAAGAGAAACAATTTCTATGGGGCATCTCTTCGAACAGAAGGAGCGCATCGCTCGTGTTGCTGCACCTCGTGTACATTTGAAGAACGCGGTTTGCTATTGTAATAGTGGAATTGAGGATACCCTTTTTAAGGAAGAGGAGGTGGAGCTGTTTTCCCAGGTGAATGGAATGGTGGGAGTTGCATGATTGTAGTAGGCGAGCTACATACTGTAGGCTTACATCCATGGTCATCCGAATCTATTCATTTCTCCATCTTGTTAAGTGCATTGCTATTGTCTATAGATTTTGTTTTCATTTTTTATTCTGTTTCCGAAGCTTTATATGCAAAGGACGATGAATACGAAAGGCAAAAGGAAAATAATTAAACGGTTTTGGTATTCTTTTAAAATCAATATAATTTTAAAAAAAAAATTATAATCAATTTTAAAATTATATTTTTTAAAATAATAAAAAACAATAAAAGTTATTCTTTTCTTTTTAGTTAAAAAAAGGAGAGTTTATTTTTTACAAAACAATAAGCAGATTATGCATGTAGGGGCAAGCTCAAACTCGAAACAAAGACACTTCCCATCTCAGGAAACAACTTCATACTATACCAGATCTATAAATTTCCTATTTCTATGTCCCCTATTTAAGTAGCTTATTTCTCCAACAAATAAATTAATAAATTTCCTACATAAAATCCTGAAGTATGTACCATCTAATCCCATATGCATCAAATGTAACTATTTGATGAGCTCACTTCCCTGCTCGCATTCAGCACACACGCCATAGACACTTAAGTCATTGAATCCTTCAGCCACACTTGCATTTTGCTAAAACTCTCTATTCGGTAAGATGTCTCGGAAAACCATGGATCTCATTTCAGTAGCTTCAGACAATGAAAATGCATCCTGTTGCAGCTGGTAATGAGCAAGAGTAAATTAGTTCACTGTTATACGGCATTTCACATGGTTGGGTTATGATGGTGACTGCATTTCCTGAGTGCTGAGATTTCAACAGGAACCTTAACGTCCCACGACTGTTCTAGCTTGCTCCGGAAGAAGAAGCTCCTTGCATATGCAATCCTGGTTCTGCAAGCCTGCTGACTATGGTTTCTTTCTTAAACTTGGAATGGGACTGAAGAATCCAATTCATTAAGTTTTCTAGCAGCCCATTCTCCCAGCTTTGTATACCCTTGTTTTCCACAGAAGTCTAAAGATTTTCGTCAAACTAGAACACTAGGATCAAAGGGATCCTCTTCCCAAAATTCTTGAGCATCTCCATGCATCCATACTGACAGTAGAGCTCCATCAAGTAGACATAATGCTCCAACCGAGGTATGATACCCTACTCATTGCTCATGGAATCAAAATATCGCAAACCCAGCCTAACCTAACCTTCACATATACAAAAGCAAGCAAAATTCCTGAAAGGTAATGCGGTCTGGCTTAATTCCTTCTTTCCTCAACAAATAAATAATTCAATTGCTTCTCTTCCCCTTCCATTATGACAATATCCAAAAATTATAGAGTTGCAAAGAATCACATCCTGTGAATCTGACTCCTTGAAAATCCGTATTGCATATTCAAGTCAACGGCACTTGGTGTTCAAATCCACCAAAGCACCTCTGACTACAATATGAAACTCGTAACCATTTCTAATCATGAAACAATGAATTTCTTTACCTTGTTTAAGCGCAAAAATATTTGGGCTTGCTGCCAAAAGAGTTCCAAATGTAAATTTACATGGCATTGCCTCCCATTGCATTTCTGAGAAAAAAGTCACAACTTTTTCACTCTTAACACAAAGAGCATAACTAGTCAACAGAGCATTCCAGGAAACCCTGCCCCGCTATTGACTCATTTGACAAAACCAAACTCTAGCACTTCTCAAGTTTTTTCACTCTTAACACAAAGAGCATAACTAGTCAACAGAGCACTCCAGGAAACCCTGCCCCGCTATTGACTCATTTGACAAAACCAAACTCTAGCCCCCACATTTGCTGTACATGTCAAACAGAGCATTGCTGATAAATATATTGATTAAATAACCATGTCAATAGATAAGTCCATGAACCTGTTTCCCGAAGTCAACATCCGAAAGACCAGCACAAACATTTGGAAGAACCCTATATTGACATGATCAATGTCTTTAGTTGTTTTTGCATCAGAAAAATAAAATTCAAAGCCTCTTCCCACTGAATGAAAAGAGTATACCCAGCCTGCATCGCACTGCAGGATATCACATCCGTTCAGGCATCTCATTGAAGAGTTCTCTCGCCTCTCTGATTCTCCCACTTGTTGCATATCCCGATACAATAGAAGTCCAAGATATCATATCCCTCTTACCGGGTTGGTAAAAAATCCTGCAAGCATCCTCCAGTCTCCACATTTAACATATATATCAATGAGGGACCCCAAAACCAACTCATCCCCTTCGATATACATCTTAATAACAACTCCATGAATCTGCATCCCCTCGTTTCGAGAACATAAAAGTGAGCAAGCAAGAAGAGCGCTAGTAAAAGTAAAATTCATTGGACTAATATCTTCCCTTAACATCTTAAAAAACATGACCTCTTTTACCACCTGCCTCAAGATATCTTCTCACAGTCACATTCCAAGAAACTGCATTCTTATTCTCGATCTCATCGAACATTCTCCTCTCATCACTCATAACCATGCACTTCCCATACACATCAACAAGCGAACTCTCCAAAATCACATTACAAAAAGGCCCTCGTTTCACAATAAATCCATGCATCTGCCTCGATAGACTAATCTCCAATTCCCCGGCACACTAGCAAACGTAATCTCATTCCCCAAACCATCGGATTATTCATATCCAAAAACAACTCCGCCTTCTCCACAAACCCATTTTACGTATACGCGCTAAGCATTGCATTCCCCGGCCCACCGTCCCTTTCAGGCATTTCGTCTAAAAACTCTCTCGCATCATTTAAATTGACGCATTTCCCACAGCACCCACTAGCATGGTTCAGAAAGAATATCGGCGGTCCGGGTGAGAACGTAATTAAGTGAGATTCCACTTTTCGAGCTTCAATAATGGCCCGACGCAAAGATCAAAGCTGAAATAGATGAGCATAACTGAAAACGATTTGCTTTGAGATGGATTAAGATAGTTTTGGTAACGTTTTTGCTTGAGGCGGACAGATCCGTTGACGATTTGTCCAGAAGGGTTTTCAGTGTAGAGGCTGCATTCTCCCTTGGAGCCATGCAAACAAAAGCATACAAATTTCAATCTGTTGATGGAGTTTCTGCACTCTCTTCGTGCTGTATATTGCTGTGATTGCTGTTGAGAAGAGTTCTGAGTTTATATATTAAGGAAGAATAAGTGAACGTTGCATGATTGATGAAGGCATGTTTTGATTTACGCAGCGCGCAGGGAATATTCACAGAAAAGCTCTTCTTACTTTCCATGGAAAATGAGTTTTTAATTTTTTTTAACATTTCAATATCTTTATTGCATTTTTAATTTGCCCATTACATTTACATTAAAAAAAAATAAATACTATAATATGAAAATTGATAATTATATAGTTATGGCAATTAAATAAAATACTATATAATGTTTATTTTAAAAATTATTAATATATGATGTTATTGAGTAATAAGTACTACTTTGATTTAATGGCAATATTTTTTTAGAATAATTTAAGATATCCTAGATATTGTATAACCAATAGACCTTCACATATATTTTTAAAATAAATATATTTTAATTAATTTAATCATTGAAAGGAATTTATTTTTGTTTTAATACCCTTTTGATAAAATATTAAATTAAAAAAAGAGAAGAAAAAGAGAACTTTCCTAAATTTCTCTTACTCCCGAATAAATATAGGTAATAATAATATAATACTATCATCTTAATTTATTTAAATACAAATTATAATTTATATTTTATTAATATTACAACCACAAGACTAAGAATTTAGATATGCAAAATTATTTCAATAGAAATTTTTTTATGATGAATGGGAATATCCAGTTGAAATTCTGCTTATTATAAATATTATAATAACTTAATTAGTGAAAGGATGTTTTAAATGAAGATATATTTTCCCATAAAGTAAAATAATTTTGAAAAAAGGAAATAAATTCATTAAAACTATAAAATGCATTAATCTTTTAATAATATTATTTATCTCAAAATTTTTTACTTTATAAAAAATTAAATATTATAACAACTGACTTGACATACATTTAATAATTAATTTTTATAAATTTTAATAATTATTTATTATATTTTTTATTATTTAATAAATGTATCCTATCATATTTAGAATGTATTTTTGCTAGAAAAATTTTTGCAAGTAGATTTATCATTATTAATTTCACATTCTTTCGTAATCAAATCTGAAACCAAAACACACGGAGAAAGAAAAAACGAGAATTATATAAAAATAAATATAATACAAAATAAGACATCGACATCAAGATAACAAGAAAATACCAACCCTTTACCGTCTCGATCATGCAATACTTCCCTGTTCATTATTTTCTATATTGAAAAAAAAAAAAAAAATTCTAATTTTAAATAATTTTATTAAAGAAAAATCACATAATATACACGAGTGAATCGATGTCAACTGTTAAGTATAGAAGTTATTTCCTCTTAACTCCCAACCATATATTCCCTCAATTTTCTTTCTCTGTTGCGTGAACCATGTGATTTTGTGACATTTATAATTTTCTAGAAATAAAATAATATTTGTTTTCCCATAGGCTTACAAATTATAAATTTTTAACGTCGATATCACGATGTGCAAAGAGTAGTCGTTGAAAGTTTTTTATTTTTTATTTTTAATTGTCATTTTTGTCATAATAAAACTTTATTTATTTTATAATATTAATTTATATTAAATTAAAAAATTAATATTACTAATTTTTATTAAGATTCATTTATTTTACGCCCAATAAATATGAATTAATATAATTAATTTAGTACAATAAATAAATAAAGTACATCAAAATCAAGTAAGTAAGGCATATCCTTGATCCCCATTCTTCGAGGCGTGCACCAAATTGAAAATCCAACTAGTTTTCTATCTCTTAGGGTCAATTGTGACCCGTAAGTTGGTAATAATTTACTGTATTATAATAATCATAATTTAAAATAAATTATTGTCAAATATTTAACTATTAATTAGATCAATTATTTTTAATTTTATTTTAAAAAATTTAGTGAAAAAAGGGAAGATTATTTTCCAAGGTTTGTTTCCCATCTTTATCTCCTTGGAGGTAAAGTGAAAGCAAGGTTCAATCAATAATTCAATCTGCATAAAAAGGGATGATTTCACTGGAAAGAAGAACATCAATAATTCAATGGGCTCCATGCATAGAAAAAATAATATATAGGATCATACTATTATACAATGTCACGTAATATACTTTTTCTTTTTTTAATTTTCTTGAATTTTTTTGTTACAATTTTTTATTTTTATTGTAGTTTGTGAAAGTTAAAAATGGTGACAAGAGTCGAAAAATTTTACAACAAAATTTATAAAATTGAAGAGTTGTGCGGTACATGAAATATTCACTCTAGCCTTAACAACATTATGAAAGTTAAATAATTAAAGAAAAATTAATCAATTAATTAATAATTTTATTAAGCTGCTTAAAAATATGATTTAATTTCGCTAAATAATATATTTTCTTATTTTATAATTATTTTGAACACTGAATTAAATTGGTTCGGACCACTGGCCCCGTTGCCTAGATTATGAGGCTGCACAATTCTGCCATATTAATTAACATTTAGTAAATTGTTTGGTGGGGAGTAATTAGTCAGCTATCACTACCAAAAAATAAAATTAAAAAGATAGGCTCCATTTTAATTTCTATTTTTTTTAATAAATTGTTATTATTTTCTACGAATAAATAGACTTCAAATTCCTTAATCAAATTTGGCATCTGTAAAAAATATATTTAAATTTTAAAAAAAAGCCAATTATAAAATATTGATTTTATTACTATTAAAGAAAATAACAATTTCATTACTCAACCAAATATATCAAATTTTTTATCAATATACAAATTTTTAAACCATAAATTTATGTCAGATTAACTACATTTCTGAAAAACGTTGTTAAACTAATTTTCAATTGAATTAATTAAAATATTTTTAAAAAAATAATTTCCGACTTTGATTAAATTTTAGTTGTCAAAACGTCGTCGTATTGGATTGTTTTCTTAATGCAGGACTCCATGAAGTAAACGAAAAAGAGTGCACGATAATCCTGCGATGACTCACCGGCGAAACTTACTGGTAATTGGATTGTTAAGTCTTGTCAATGTTTCCTAGCCGTCCTCTTTACTCTTGGAAAATTTACTAATGAAATAATATAATTAATTTGTATAAACAACTTTATATTTAAAATTATATTAATATGTACCTGATGATAAATAATTTTACGAAAATGCACACAAAAAGACTAAAAAGCCCTTTCTCTCTAAAATAATATAATATGGAAAGGGAGGGAAATATAAAATAAAGTCCGTAAAAGCTGCAAAATGGTTGGCCAATACAAACAATTATCATTGTTCAAACGGCTCAATTCAGAATTTTTTTTTTTTTAAATCTTATTTTCTCAATTCAGAATTTTTTTTTTAAATCTTACTTGTTAAGGAAAGATTATTAGATTAATTTTGATTAATAAAAGGAAAGTTTAGAGACTCGAATGGGGACAGGGCAGGCTTTTACTTCCACACAAAATGACAAATTAAAAAAAAGAAAAAAAAAGAAAAAAAAAGAAGGAGTTAAAAGCTGAAAAAGCAAAAGCCAAGCTACTTCCCACCTCAAAAGACAAAACAAAAATCAATGAAAAATGTGAAGGAGATAGGGCCCCATAAATGTATACCAAAATTTTGAGATAATAACTTCCGGATCCCTAATTTTTGCTGAAATTATCAATTACCGCTTGTATTGTCTAGGAAAGCACAAGTAACCAATCGATTGATTAGTACAGAAAGAATTTTTAGGTGGAATAATTTTATATATTAAAAAAATTATATTATTAATATTATTTTTAATTTAATTATGTCAATTAAAAAATATATAGTTTAACAGTAAAGGCTATTTAAGTTATTTCAATAAGATTAAAAAGAAAAGAAACTCAAAATGGGCGGTTACTCACTTCATACCAATAAAGGTAAAATTTCTGCAAAATTGTTTAGGAGTAAACATTTTCAATGTGAACGCATGATAGCTTTCTAATGAAAAAAGATTGAGAGTTAATTTTCCAAAAATGTAAAACTTGAGGAACCTATATGTAATTATGCCCATTTGGAATTCCAATGTTCGTCATCTTGTCGCCATCTAGAGCACCTTGACTTTAATGGGCTCCAACCTCCCCACCACCTCATCCCCATGAATGGTTTGATTAAAAAAAATAATAATAAAATTTAAAATTCTTTTTAATTACAAAATGACAAATTTGTCTTAAGAGTCGGTGATGATAACATACCTTCACCCCACTTCAGCAAAGCAATTCTCAGCCATATTCCCCCTCTTTATTTTCTCCACTCCGAAATTCAGAGTTTTCCCGGAAAAGGAAACAAAAAGAAAAAGATCATGTTTGATCTTGGAGTAATATCAGTCAAAAATAATCAGCATGTCAATCTTTCACATCATTATTCAGGCCGTTTAAGTGATTACGGTAGTTATGATACCAGGGTGCGAAGAACCGCTGAAAATTATGCTAATTTTAGGACTTGGAGTGGCCAGCTGGTGACTGGAGGAAAGATGGCGGAACATGGAGATGATGAGTCCGGTTTCTGTTCTCCGCCGTTGTGGCGGACTAGCCCGAATGCAAGTCCCCCGCACAGGAAGAGTAATCATTACAGAAGCCTGTCGCCGGCGTCTAAAGCTCAGGCGATTGCTAGAGGACAGAGAGAGCTCATGGAAATGGTTAGTAGAATGCCTGAATCTTGTTATGAACTTTCTTTGAAAGATCTCGTTGAGCAACAGCCGATGATGGAATCGAAGCGAGAGAGTTTCAGAGAAGAAGAGGAGGTAAAAAGAGAAAAGGGAGTGAAAAG
Organism: Trichilia hirta; assembly: GCA_035221805.1. Taxonomy (NCBI): domain Eukaryota; kingdom Viridiplantae; phylum Streptophyta; class Magnoliopsida; order Sapindales; family Meliaceae; genus Trichilia; species Trichilia hirta. The sequence goes on along the minus strand of JAWDEX010000004.1, from coordinate 2,731,515 downwards.
GAATGAGAGAAGGATGCAAATTATGAAGAGAAATGAAAGTCTGAGTCGAATTAATGAAGGGTTATTGCTGAAAATGGCGTTTCCTATTGGATTTGGAACAAAGAAGAATAAGAATAAGAATGATTCAGTAACGAATAATAATTCCAGTTCAAAAGTTTCTCCGAAATCTCCAATTCCCGAAGGATCTGAAAACAAATCTGTAGACAAAGAGTGGTGGAAGAAGAGATTTTCCGTACAGGGTGAAACTGATCAAAGCTCTGGAGAATCGAGTAGCAGCAACTATGGAAGTAGTAAAAGCACTGTTAGCACAAATAGCATCAACAGCATTAGCAGGAGCAGCAGCAGGTAATTAATTAATTCTCTTTCTCATAATTTGGTAGCATTTTTGTCTTGATTTTCCATATCAGATTTTTGCATTAAAACTGCTGCATGAAAGTGTTTTCTCTGTTTTTTAAAATTTTGAAGTGACATTTATGTTGATTTAACGCAGACACGAGAGTGGTAATGGTTGCTGGTCTTTCGTCCGATTTCCGAAGAGGAAAAATGTGGTATAAATTAATGAGGTGTTGCTGTCAAAGCTAAAATTCAAGTTTGGTATAAATGTTTTTGTAATTACTGTTTTTTTAATTAATCAGATGTAATAGGAAGGAAAAAAAAAGCTGCCGCCTGGTATGTATATTAGCCATCAATGGTGTTTGGAGTCCTTAATTTAATTTTTTTTTTTTTTTAACTTTGGTTTTATGAGTTCTTAAACTTTGAGTGGTGAGATATGAGTGTTGTTTTTTTCTGATGAAGATACATCTGAAGTTATTGTAGTGAAATGGAAGCAAATGTTATTGTAAAAAAAAAAATAAAAATTCTGAGTAGAACAAGAATTATAGAATATTATTATTTTCTTCAACTGAAGTTGAGTTCTTTAGCTTGCAAGGTGGCTTTGAAGCAGAAAAATCCGGAGGATGAAAATGGAATCTTCTCTCCAAAAAAGTGATATTTGTTCTGTTGTTTGGTAGCGTTCGTTGAGAGTAATTTTTAAAATAAATAAAATAGTTATTTTGATTAAAAGAAGCAACGATTGTTTTGTTGTTGTCAAATTTTTAAATATAATTTTAAAAATAATATTTTGTTTTATAAAATAAATTTCGCAAAATCTATAAAGAGATGGCTTTTGAATTTATTTTTTATTCTTATAATATTTGGTACCCGAGGCTTTAGGTTCAAATTTCACTCACACTTATTAAAAAAAATTATAAGTTTTTTTAATATTTTAAAAATATAAAAACAGAAAATAAATTCTAAAAATATTCATTTAGTATATCAATGCTACAATTCCCTTGTATTTGAGAATAACTAATAAATAAAAAATATATTGATCAAGCATATTAAATTTGGGATTTGAAACATAAAATTTATAAATAATAAATTATATATAATGGAGAATTAATATGCACCAAATAGTAAAAATTTATGCAGAAGCAATCATATTTTATTTAAATAGCCAATATATAAAATTTTTACGGCGACATGCCAGCCTTCTAATCTAAGGAAAATAAAAATTGGAATTGCAAGCTGGTGAAGCCTGAATGACCTTCTAGAAGAAAATGGCATTTGGATAATTATTATTAATGTTTTTTTTTATATAATTTTATATTACGAATTGCTGTGATCACATTCATATAAATAATTAATTGCAATTTGCAATAATTTTTTGTTGTTGATTATAGAAAGAAAAAAAGTAATTGAATCGGTATAAACTATTTTATTGGTAAATTCGTTGTACGTGATATCATATTCAACGCTAAAAAAAAAAAAGAAAAAAAAAAGGAAGGTTAAATTGATAAAAAAGTAGTTGATTTTAAAATTAGGTTTTGTTAACTGAGTGTTTTAGGCAATTTTTATATTTGATAAGATATATTTTTTAATATATTAAAATTTATCACTAATTAATACATCAAATATAAAAAATTACTATAAATAATAAATATAAAAATTTTAATAAATATTTTAAGAGTATTAGTTAATAAAATTCTTAAAATTTATAATTAAAATACCTAATATCAACATTTTTTTAAAGCAATAGATTAAAGTATGAGAATATTATTTTATAAATATTAGTCATAAGAATGAGTCTCCTTAATTTTAATTATTATATTTAAATTTAAATATAAATTATTAATTAATTAATTTATAATTTAATAATAAATAAAATTGCTGAGATGTTAGTATTAAAATTTGTTTATTTAAACTTACAAAATTTTTATAATCGTTAATTATATTTTATTAAATTATAATTAATTTAAAAATACTGTCCTTATAAAAAGATTTCATTCCATTCACAACTTCAATTCCTCCATTTTTGTGGTTCCAGATTTTACTACTTGGTTCAATTATTAAGAAATCAAAATTCCTCTTATTGTTCAGTTGAAGTCTAGGGATCGCCGCAACTACTCGTTATATTTCCACCAAAAAAGATGACACAAATTTTGTGCCATGCTAATTGACCAATTGGTTAGAGACGCATAGGATTTCTAGAATAAAAAATGTAAATATATCTACATCAATTGATGCTAATAAGACTTTCCATTATGCTATATAATTCATTGGTTATCAACCACCCCAATACTTGGGAGGTAGCAAATTCATAGTAACCGTGGATAAATTCACAATATTATATAATAATAGTTTTATATTTGATATATACGAGTTTAAATTCAAAAGAATAATATGAACCTATAGTATATTTTATATTTGACAGTTATTTTACTAAATTAAAAATATGATTAAAGAGTTATGGAGATATTAAATATTAATAAAAAATAGGTAATTTTTATTATAAATATTGGTGTTTATCAATATTTTTTATCAGTGTCTTTAAAAGCAAGTAGAAGCAACAATACTAAAGCATTCTAAATGTATTATAACACAATTCAAATATTTAAATTCGAAAGTTATATTTATTTATTTTTAATAACCATCACTACTTTTGAATGTATGGAAGAAATTCGGCCGACGGACAGTCATTGTAAATTAAATTTACATATCCCGGCCCAAGTGGATTATTGAATCCATTATATAGAATATGGGCCTCAATGTCAATGAAATAATAGGGTCGGTAGGTGGGAATTGGAATTATAACCTCTATAAGTAAACTAGTAGATACATCATTTTAATTATTATATGATTGCACTTTTAGTATATTTATAGGATTTGGGTCATGTTATGACACATTTATTGTACCGTATATTTATTTTATTTTATATATTATAATTTTCAATTTCTCTTCTATTTTCAACTCTTTTTTTAATATTTATTTATCTAAAAATTAAAATATAATAAAAGATTTAAAAATTATAGTATAACGATTAAAAATTATAAAAAATGTTAGATAAAATAAAAAAAAAATGTAGTCCCGTAGCCTTGTCCATTAGACTTTTATTATGTATATGAAAGCCGAGAATATCGTTGACAATGGGGGTCAACTTATAAGAATTTTCAAGAATGACTCTCACTAGGTTGACCGAACCGGCTACTTGGACCACACCGGCTAGTGGTTATTTTTTCCTGGCTCGGACACGGTCAAATACAGTAGAATTCGTGGGTCCCACTTTCGTTTCATTGACTTTTCGGATTAGAATAAACTGCTTTAGTTTGTACTCTACCTGTTCACATACCGCCATATGCGGGCCCGGTCGGCACTTAAAGGAAGCGCGCCTACGGCTGAGATCGATTTCCTTGTTTTCTTTTGAGAAAGGTCAAAGCTAAAAACATACGGAAAAAAAAAAAAAAAAGTAATAACAATATTATTAAAGAGAAAATACCACCAAAGAAACAGAATCACAGCCCTCAACCCCTAAGTTCTCTCTCGTCGAAATTAATTTTTCATTTTGCCAATACCCTTTTTCTGATTTAATCTTTCTTGGTTCTCATTCTCTTCTTCTTTTTGACTGGTATGTTTCTCTCAAGATCCTATCCCATCGAGGCTTTTCTTTGGCTAATCGTTTCTTTCTTTTCAATTGGGGTTTAAGTTTTATTGATATACAAATAATATGAAACTTTCTTTAATTGCAAGTTTGCAATTTTACTTTCTTCTTATGATTCTTGTAGTTTTCCCTTGTTGGTTTTTCTCTTCTGTTAAAATTTGTGGAGTTTATCTGATGGCTAATGATGATCATTCAGTTGATATTATGGTTCGAATTCTTGTGTGGTTGCTGGATTACTGAAAGTTGGTCTTTTAATTGATCTGATTTATTTTGTGATGGAACGCGTTAATCTTTTCACTTCAGTTTCATGTTATGGGTTGAAATTTAGGATTGATTATGTTTATGTATGAATTTTCTTCCTAGGACTTAAGTGATTAGGTACTTAAGAGCAAGGGACAAAACAATTATGGCTGATAATGCGGCAGCGTGTGCTGAGAGGGCAACAAATGACATGCTGATTGGTCCCGACTGGGCTGTAAACATAGAGTTATGCGATCTTATTAACATGAATCCTGGGTATAATTCTTTTACCTAACCATTTTTGCTTTCTCATTCTCTGGATCATTTTTACTGACTGTTACATGCTTATATTTGTCATGTGTTAGTAACTTTGATTTTATAATATGAGAATTTATAGACGTGAATTTACTGGAAGCTTGAATTTTGTTGTTACAATTCTGTTTATTTGTTTGAATTGAACTTTGCTTCTTTTAGTGCGAGTAATTTTCTAGTTGGATGCTTAGAAAGACCTGCTGCATTCCCCCCTTTTTTGGGTTCATTCATTTAATATTTTTCTGCCAGGGATGAGAAAACCCAGCTGAGATGCTGTACATTAGTGTGTGCCTCTTAGGATAATGGAATTCATTGTAAGTTTGGCTAGATGAGTTGCGTTGTCCCAGAAAATAGGTTTCAGGTTACAAGGTGTATTCAGTTTAGAACATACCCCTGCATGGTACTTATGGTGGAATCCTCTCAGATAAAGCTAGCTCTATGCTGTGGAGATGCAGTTGGATAAGAAAAGTGATGCTTTGTCTTAGATTTGCTAATTTTTAGAGGCTAGTTGTGGTCACACTATCTTAGTATTCCTTGGTATTCTGTCCGAGCTGTCAATGAAGTCCCATCCTTGGTTGTTGAAAAGAGCTCTGATTTATGATTTACATGGGGTAAACCTCTCAAAGGAAGCTTCTGCCGGCAATGATTGGGCAAGAAATATTATGTTTTGTGTTGTGTTTACTGATGTCGTTCGGCCTAATAGAAGTATCCTGCTTTGTTATGTTTGTGATATCTATTGATGGTTCAACTGTCAAAGAAAACCTCTTATGTACATTAGAAGTAATGGTGCTTTGCTTTATTTGTTTATGTTTTATGGAACACTAGGACCGTAAATTTATTGTTAATATTATAGTTTTCTGGCAAGACTTCAATATGCCAAGTTTTGTACAATGAATGTTAAGATGCCTAGTTAATTATTTGAAATCTAGTTTGCTGTTACTGTCGAAATTTGGACTTGCACTTGATTTCTCACTTTGAGAAATGGTAATTGCATAGCTAATATCCAATGTTCGGTTAGCCAGATTGTTTTTCCAGTATTCTAGTTGTGAGTGCGTTCTGTTGATTTTATAACTTAAAGTTGTTGGATAATATTTTGATGCAAGGGGATTGGTAAATTGTGAAAGTTTACTTGCATAATATTTTCCTTGTGTTCATTGTCATCCTGTGATGTTGTTGCAGGCAAGCTAAAGATGCATTGAAGGTACTGAAGAAGCGACTGGGCAGTAAGAATCCAAAAGTGCAACTTCTGGCTCTTTTTGTAAGGAACTTTTTTATCTTTGAAATTCCTATTTATGGCCTGTACATTTGTTTAATTTAAAGTTATAAATTATGTAAGCGTCAAAATATTGTCTTCGCTGTTTTCATGTTGTACAATTAGGAAATACATACTTCTAAATCTCTTTTAAAGTGAACTTTGCAGCAGTGCTAGAGACATTAGTGTTGAAAAGTGTTTACTGTTTATCACGTCAATACGATGACATAACTGTTGTCTTGCTGTGTGCACAACTCGTAGAAGCAACTGTCTGATTGATGTATTGTTTTACTGGAATTTTTTCATCTAGGCATTGGAGACTCTCAGCAAAAATTGTGGGGACTGTGTATTTCAGCAGATTGTTGAGCGTGATATCTTACGTGAAATGGTTAAAATAGTAAAGAAGAAGGTGCTTGATTTCTCAGCTGATCTGTTGGATTTTTCTTGGTTTTTACATCCTGTAACTAATTTGTTCCCTACCATATCTTCTTGATTCAAATGTGCAGCCAGATTTGAATGTAAGGGAAAAGATACTTATTTTAATAGATGCATGGCAAGAGGCTTTGGGTGGACCTGGGGGAAGGTATCCCCAATACCATGCTGCATATAATGAACTGAGGGTAATTGTTTTATTTTGTTGCCACCATTGATGATTATCTATGCTTTAAGTTTCAGTTCTTTTGAAACTTATATATGAATCAGAATTTCCAATGGATGTCTTTTTATTTCTGAAACGCAAAACTCTTACTTTAAGTCCTTTGCAATATTGTTTTGATTAAAATTATTGTGTCTAGATCCACAGTGAAGTGATTTTGGTAATTAAATCTTTAGCATTTTTGTCAATGTAATGAAACTTCTCAAAGCCTCAGAAGTGGAGCTGTGGTGACGAACTGTGTCTGTACTTGGACAGTTGGAGTCTACTGTCTGATTATATTCGTATACCATTAGTGTTTGGATGTACCCGTTTTACATCTAATTTGTACAATCTTGTGTGCTTTCGCTGTGGAACAAACTATCTTGCGAAAATTGATAAGCATATCTAATATTTCCCTAAAGATAAGTCATTTTAAAGGTCGTTATTCATCTAGTTGATTTTAGATAATTGGTTTGTTCCATCCCTCTTTTAGTTTTGCTGAGAAACTGAAGAGGAGAATTAATATTTTAACAATAAAAGTCCAAAAAGACAAGGATGGAAGTCCTAGAAAGCGAAAAGGAAACCTACAAAACTCTACATTGAAGAATCTCAACTGTGCAAAAGTACCACTCAACCCCATAGCTTGATCTTGGGAATACGGATCAGCAGTTACCACATATAATACTTGCCAGCTGTCATATGAAAAGTTTTTCATTCCTTGACAGCCAGATGCTATTGATACTTCTTTAAATTTGCTTATCTATGTTCTGGTACTATATGCATCCTTAATTATCCATTTTATCAAATCTATTTCATAACTGACAGGCTTTTGGAGTTGAATTCCCACCCCGGGCAGAGAATAGTGTACCATTCTTTACCCCACCCCAAACCCAGCCAATAGTTGACCCTACTTCTGCATATGATGATGCTGCTATTCAGGCCTCTCTGCAGTCGGATGCTTCTGGCCTTAGGTATCATTTGAAATATTTTCTGGTCTATTCATTCATTTTTCTTTTGTGCTCATACTTGTTTCAAAGCTGTATTCAAAGGATGTGGGAAGAGCTGATAAAATTTTTAATAGTTTATTGTGCTATCACACTGTAGATCTTGCACATACATCTGGCTATCCCTTGTTTTTAAGCCTTCAGTTCTCCCAATCTGTGCCTGCAGGCACAGAAACTAGTGCGCCTATATATTGATGGTGTGTAATTGAGCAATATGAGAATGAGTTTTCTTAGAGAACAAATTCTTTTCTTTTCAGCTTATCAGAGATTCAAACTGCTAAGGGACTAGCTGATGTTTTAATGGAAATGCTGGGTGCCTTAGATCCCAAGAGTCCGGAGGTATACATTTCTTTCTGGCTTTTCTTTTGGAGGTTTGTAAGCAACTGCTTTGTGTTAATTTTGTTCTGATTTTTGTGCATATTATTAGTTACAAGCAATAAATCAAAATCAAATGTTTTAATGTGTCCCTCTCCCTTCCCCTCCCCACCTCCGCTCCCTGCCACCGCCGGTGGGAGGACTGTTAGCGGTTTGTGAGGGAAGTAAAACAACTTAAATTTTTTTGAGGTGAAGAATACAGCACATCTACGCGTTCTTATTTTAATTTTACAAACTCAAAGCTTTCCTTGGCAAAATAGTGGATCAGGGAGTGACGTCTCAGAAAAAATTGTTCCTTGTAAATGGAGATATGCATATGATATTATATTTGCTGTGATGTTATTGGTTTTGTACCTCTTTGCTGTGATGTTATTTAATATTGTAATAAGCTTCTTTCAGCTGTGGCTAATTGGTAATGTTGTCTGTCATGTTCATAGTTCTTTTAATTTGTGCCTTTATTGAATTTTGTTTCAAGTAGTACATTTTTTCTTGGTATGTGTGTGTGAGAGAATTTGATTGTTGTTGAGGATTTTCTCTGTAATCTAAGCTTCTTGGTTTGTGCTCATGGTTAGAAGTAAAAAAGAAAAAAATGCACGTTAATTGATCAATCATCCTGGGATTCTTCTGGTTCTTTTGGCAGGGTTTGAAGCAAGAAATTATTGTTGATCTTGTTGATCAGTGTCGTTCCTACCAAAAACGTGTCACGCTTCTTGTAAATAATACTGCGTAAGAGTCTGATGCTCTTCATTCTTTCCTCATTGAGTAGCAGCAGTGCTGACAAAAGCAATTGTTTACCTTTCAGAGATGAGGAACTTTTATGTCAGGGTTTGGCATTGAATGATAGCTTGCAGCGTGCACTTCGTCAACATGATGACATTGTGAAAGGAGCTCCTACAGCAGGATCAACAGAGATGCCAGTCATACAACTTGTTAATGTTAACCATGATGACGATGACTCTGAAGACGATTTTGCCCAGTTGGCCCACAGGTTACTTTCCAAATGACATTTATTATTTTAGGATTTCTTTTGCTTAATTTTTCTTTACATTTTTATTTTCATCACGACAAAGATTCATGTTGCTGCAGATCATCAAGGGATAATTCACAAGGGCTGACCAGGAAACCAGCTAATACTAGGATGGAACCTGCACTAGTCAACCAACTTCTTCCTCCCCCACCCTTGTCGAAAAAGCCTGTTATTACTGGTTCTGGCACAGTTGACTATCTTAGTGGCGACGCTTACAAATCCCAAACATATCCTGAAACAACTGAGCCTATGCCTTTTGCTGCTCCAACTCAATCTTATACAAATTCCTCCCCGTCGTCGACCCCAACAAGAACTACCTCCTCTCCTCCAGTTAACTCAAGTTCACCACCTCCATTTTCTTCGCCACCTTTGTACGATGAACCAACTCCCTTGAGCAAATCTGCGGAGCAGCTGCCGCCTGCTCCTTGGGATGCTCAGCCTGCCAGAAACCTTCCCCCTCCTCCTTCCAGGTACAATCAACGACAGCAATTCTTTGACCAGCAGCATGGTTTTTCTGGCAACACTGCAAGCAGAACTTACGACGGTTTGGTGGGACAGACTCAGAATCTCTCACTGAATTCAACTACCCCAAAGAAAGAAGAAAAGCCTGAAGATGCTCTCTTCAAGGATCTAGTTGACTTTGCAAGAGCCAAGACGTCTTCTTCGTCTTCATCACCGTCAAAACCCAATAGGTCATTCTGAGTGAGTAAGATTGAGTTAGAGTCCGTCGTTTGTGGTACCGCGTTTGTCTATTGTTAGTTCAGGTTCCACATCCAGATCATATGATATGAGGTTTTACATGCTATATAAATAAACGTGCCTTTGGAATTCAGATTCTTCTAGGTTGGCTACACTATAGGCAGTTAAAATCTTTGAAATGAGCTTTGGTACATGCATCTTTCAGTATATGGCATGGGTGTACAATATGATTCTATTTGTTTTCTTAGTGGTTTTTGTCTTGAAGAAATTCTTCATTTCTGTTTTCTGATGTCCGTATTGTCGTTTAACAGAATATATATGTTGGGTTTGAATTAAAGGGTACAGTCAGTTGTTTCATATAATTTTCTAATTTTTGTTCTAGCCTCTATATATTTTGTTACACTATGTAGCAGTATTTGTTACCTTTACACGACTCAAATTTAATTGAAGGATTAATAAAGTTGGAAGTTGGGTTTAATAAACCAGTAGATTGCTGGCTTAAGTTTAATTGAATTTTGTATATGGTTTGTGTTTGTTTTTTTCGGTCACAACGTATGAGTTTATTAAATTTACCAGCTTAATGAATTCGTATTGTGTTTAATTTTCAATACTCGCTCATTAGTTTGGTTTGTACACTTATTTTTGTTTGTAAGATTGAATTTTTTAAAAGGATTTAAATTATTCTAAAATATGTAAATTAATTATTATAATATTCTCATCTCCATTAACACCTCTATTATCTCATAATTAAATATAGGCTTATATTTAATTTTGATAGTTAAAAGATTATATAATGATTTATGGGGAAAATGTGGTAATTAAAATTCAGTCTCATGTATATAGACATAATAAACTAGTTAAAATTGTGGATATTGACATAAAATGATATTGCAAGAATATTTGTTTTTGGTCTGAAATTTGAATTGAATTGAAATCTGAATTTGAACAAAACAATTATTTTTATTTTTAAATATTTGAATATACATATTTAGTAGTTTAATTTTGCAGAAAACAAGTAAAATACATTTAAATTAATTTATTTTTTTAAACTAATATAAAGGTTAAAAATATAATAATTATTTTAATATTTTAAAGAAATTATTAAAAAAATTATAATTAATTATAAAATATATAATAATTATTTTAAAGAAATTAAACTCTAATATTTAATTAATTGAATAATATGAAAATTATTATTAATTTATCTCTAATTTAAATTTTAGATAACATATGAAATAATTAAAAATTACAGAGTTTGAAGTCTTAAGCTAGATCATAATATAAATAAAATCGTACTCAGTTATGTAATAATATGATAAAAGTAATTACATTAACATTTAGACACAATTTTAATTTAATTTTAAATGCACAAGATTTTAACTATAATTTAATTTAAATATACAAGTCATATTCTTAAATATGTAACTTTAATTTAATTTAAGTAGATAAGACCTCATCTTAAATTAGAAAATAAATTAGCATTATAAAAGTATTATTGAAAATATCTTATTTAGACATATTTGTATTTAGATATAAGTTAAAAGTTCTGACTTAATTATATTGAAACTTTCGTTATGAATTTTAGAGATAAGTTAGTGAAGCAAGCCATTTTTGAGGATCTAAAATTTGAATTTAAAATTTCAGACAAAAAAACACGCACACCAAAACTCTAAGAAAATTTAACTAATTAAATGACCAAATTAAATTAAAGCAATGTATTCATTAATTTAATTTCTCATATTCATTTTCTCTCATCTTCATTCGTGCTACTGATACAATTAATCATTTCCCAAAAATGGCACGTTAATTAAATCCAACATATATATATATATATTAGAAAATATTAATTTTCTATGACATTTGAAAAAGGAATTTTGATCAATTAAAGCAAAAAAATCTTCAGACATATGCAAGGGCAAACCATAAAAACGTTCTTTTTTTCCTCTTTCATGCATATTTTGCTGTAAAATTATGTGGGTATATATATATATGTCTGCATACCAGTTTCAAGATTATATTAATTTCATCATTTTCTTGATATTCTTATTGTCCCTGTATGAGGGTTTTTCAGGATTGTGGGTTCCTTCATTATCATACCTGCGAGAAAAATTATTGCCTTGAACTTGAAATGAAGATGCACAGCCAAGGAATAAGTAAGATCATGAGATCTATTACATTATTTTCAGAATTATGCAATAACATATTATATGCGTGTGCGTATGAATGTATGTGAATGCGCGTGTTTCTGGAAATTAAAACAAAGGGAATTAAGAAAGCTGCTTGCAGTCTTGTAGATAACTGTAAACGAGAAGAACGAAGATGGAATTAGCTAGCTAGCTAACTGCGGCTATGTCCGTATTCTGTAAGCAGATAATAACGAAGGAAATGTTGAGCAACCAGCTTCAATTCTGCATAAAAGAGTGCAAAAATCCTGCGTTTGATACCTCCTCTAACCGGAGGAAATTGACGACTCCTCTGGTTTCTCCTCACTAGAATAATATTATTCATTTCTTTTGTCAACTGATGATCAGAGTATTCCAGCTTCTTAATCTCTACATCCATCTTCTTATCCATTACATTCGGAAAGACACCGAGAGAATATTAATGTTTTTGTTTGCATGAAATTCGAAAAGGCAATGAGCTTTATATGTGTGTAATCTCTGTGCATTTGATGTGGTGATAGAAGAAGGTGATAGGAGGAACCTTCGTGCGAGTTTCATGCAATTTACTACAACTTCAATAAAAGCATATAATTCCAATACAAATCTAATTTTTTAATCAAGTATGAAAATCATATAATCATATTCTTCCTCCAATTATAGATCCCTTCTCAACTAACACTAGCTTAAAGCACAGTACAATATTTTATTTAGTCCACAAATGCACGCAACATTAAATTTATGTACTCTCGATAATTGAGAGTAAATTTAATATATCCAATTAATAAATAATTAATTCACATATAAAATTAAATATTAATCCGTTAAAGTGCCTAAATTTAATGATTTTTCTTCCACGCCAATTTTTAAAAAAATAATTTTAAAGAGAATTTTTTTTTTTTTTAAATTGTATTAATGTGTAAGATGGGTTGAAAAATTAGTGTCTATAGATACAAGTTAAAGGTATTTTATTCTTTTTTTATATTTAATATTACAAATTCATGTACTTTTTTTATTCTTATATATTCAACGCAATGACTCGATATTTATATCATTATTTTAAATAATGATTTAAATTAATATATTAAGAGATTATTTGTACTATTTTTCTTTATTTTCTTAAAATTCTTTTTTGAAAAAATGATGGAGGAACATTTTGATTCTAATTTCACAGCGACTTAAAGGCTATTAAAAATTGAGAATAAGAGTATACACCATTGCTTAGAACATGATTCATGAAGATCTTTTTTGACTGTCTTGCTGATATATGTTTACAATCAACATCAATAAAAAATGTTGTGCTAATGATTATTCATCTGTAATAAAAAAAAATTGAATTTATTCGGTTAATTACCTCAGAAATTACAGTCTGAATGTAATTTTGAAATTGCAAGTTTAAGAAAGTCTAAGGCTAAATTTTATGCAAAATAGTGTTTTGCATACAATTCAGCATCATATCTTAAAAAATGCGGACGTCTGCAGGTAGAAAAACACACATCTTGATTCTAATAAATCAAACAATTCAATTTTCACGTCATTTAGGTTTAAATCTTAAAATATAATATTATTTATTTTTTTGAAAAATAATTTCAGGTAATTTAAGAGAGTATTCAATTCTGGAATGTAATTATATATGGATTTTTACATGGAGTTTGAGTCATCTTAGCAACAAGAAGCAAACACCCGTAATTTTTTCAGTGGTCTGCTTTCTCTTTGGCTAGCAAAATATATAAAATTTTTTCCAGCCGGCATCTATACTTCAGTTCTACAATTTTCCATTCCATGTACTTGAAACGAAAAAGACCTTGCATCTGCCTACAAATTAATTAATTAATTAGATATAATAATAAAATATAATGAAGAAAATGGAAACAATAATTAATATACCTACAATTGTTGATTTTTTTGTCTCACATTGATCGATTATTCCATATTTCAGAATCAAAGCTATCAGCAGCCATAGAAGAATAAGAAAAACAAGGAGAAGAATTAGAAAAATACAAAACCCCGAGCTGGATATTCTAGAAGTTGATCAGGCTTACTCTCTCTCTCTTTCTCTCTCTCTCTCTCTCTCTCATATCTACTTTAATTTAGTTGCTAGAATATATATATTTTAGTTAAGTTGCTTAAAAATGAGGACAACATAATTAATTTGTTCAACATTTTACAGTCACGCCAACACACCGAAGGACAATGAAAGGTTTGGAATCTAATACAGTTATTTATAACATGATTTTTAGTCCTGAAAAAAATTAAAAATTATATGCATATGCTCCAAATTAAGGAAAAGGTTACAAGAATACACTAAATGAGGTGAGAGAAGTCTGCAATACTCGTACATGAAATGAAATCAATTCTCTTACAATCTTCAAGAAACGATTTTAAAGTATATTCTTCTATCAATTTTTAATAAAATATTTCCAAATGAAAGACACTCGTGGGAACAATGAACAACAATGTGATGCGGACCAGCTAGCAGTAGAGTACGTAAAGCAACTAGATCGATATAAGTCTTTATAAAAATAGGCTTAATTTTCGCTTTTAATGTTCATTCGAGATCTATAATTATTTTACAGATATTTTACTTTATTTATTTATTTTTATTTAAAATTTTATGTTTAAATATTATATATATTATCAAGGTGAATACTTATACAGATTTTTTCGTTTTGAATAAAAATAAATTATTTAAATAATTCTTTAAATTTTTAAAATATGATTATTCTAACTCTAATCACCAGATCTCTGATGATATTTATTAAATTCTATAGTATAAATATTTTATACCAATTTTATTTTCTTTTTTCCCCGTTCTCTGTTACAGCGCTGACAGATAATAAATTTGACTTGTATTTAGACTTTCTTGGGTATTAAAATGCTGTTTATTAAACATTTGTTCTATTTGTTCAGCACAACAATCCCAAATAAAATTTAAATATTTTATTGCTTATTATAAAATGATCACAACATAAAACTCCAAGGGTTCCTTAACCGCGTGTACTTATCCCTCTCTATATTATCCAAGAAATCTCAGACATATAAAAAATTCCACAGGCATTGTTGATACGCAGGCCGGCAGAATTAAAATATACCCCTGCATCCAAGCTAAGCTAAGCTTACTTAAGCTAAGCAGAGGTTCGAGGTGAAGATTACAGCGTACTAATACATTGATTTATTTTTATCTTCTAGAAGAAGAAACTGGTTGGTCGGATAAAGATTTCATAAGCCTTTAGTCAAGGATGATATATTTCTATCTCGTGTAATTGTAATGTTTTTATATGCACACATACGGTCGTCAAGGTTAGATATCATCTTCTCTCTCGGATATAAACGTTGCTCATACCGAGTTAATGTGTCACACTCGAAATTGTTTCAAATTCCTTCACTTCTATTTTAGTCAGCGTTCACATTTAATATTAGACGAGCAAAAATCATATTGAAATTCTATTAAGGCAAGCCATTTTGGGATCATCTCAGGTCCCACACGTCTCGTTTGTTAACAGGATGTGTTTGCTAGTTTTCAGATGGATGATGTGGCTTCTACACAGGGCTTACATGGTTCCATGTCATCAACAACCATCGAGAAATTGACAGGCCTGGTTTGATCAACAAATTTGTTGGAAAACAACTACGTTTGTGCTCTGGAATTTGGATGGAGTTGTTGCTGCTGCTAAAATGCTCTATGCATAATGCATTGTGCAGAATGGTTTAATGTCAAAGGGATAGGTCCCGTGCGCATTTTGTTATGTTAAATGGAATAGAAGTCAATAAGATCAGAAAGTGATAAAAGACAGCTTTAAAATAATACTTCAGCAATTCAGCTTTACAAGTGATCAATTTACAAAACAATGAAGACATGAGCCAATGATAGAAAAAGGAACAAATGAACTCAGTTCCAAACAATGGTCAGCAATATCTTCTAATTGGACGATTGTATTAGTTGCGAAAGAATAAAAACAACGATTGTTTTGAGGCCACTTGAGTCATAACTTTTAAAGTTTGAGTCTCAGTTGAGCATTTATTGGTGACCGACCTGAGCTACACTGCTTGGCACATGCAATCAGCCAACAAAATTGTGTTTTTTGTGTAATGTGATTTAAAGAAGAAATGCAAACAGAGCTTGAACAACAGATTTTTAGGAGCATGGGAACTGTCCTTATTTGCAGTCACCTGACCCTGAATACGATCCTCCCTGATAAATATGCAAATAAATAGATTAGCAATTTACTTTTGTTCATGCAATTATTTTTCACATAATTCCACCAACAAATTTTAAATATAATAGCTAATACGGCTCACTGGCATTGTGCTGCTTCTGCTTTGCTTTAAAAATAAATCTAAACAAGTATGGTAACATTAGCTTTTAGCGAAACCCAAACGTTTTACTGTAATCTTTTGACATCTATACTTTTATCCCACAGTTCCACTGGCTTAGAATTTCACCACACTGCTACCTAACGGAGCTGAACTAACTTTTGCAGTAAGTAAAGACAATCAAGTATATGGTAATTTTGCCATTGTCAAAATATAACAGGGTAATTATATCAAAAATAAATATCCAATTTATTTAGATGCCTAACGTACCTCTGCTGCATCCTTGAGAGTTTCCAATATTCCATGCGATTGTAACTTTTTGAGCTAGAATGGAAATAAACCCAGACCAAAGCATCCATGAGCTCAGGATGTTCTGTGAAAAGCATTGAATCTCCATATAGCACAGCTTTAAGAACCTGGTTTGTATTTAAACAGGAAACAGTACATGTTAAGTAGTTACAATCATCATTGGCAATTTAGCCATCACAAGGAATTGCAACAAAACATATGAAGGCAGATAGTTAGAGGCGACAGAAGATCAACACAGCTGTTTCATGATATTGCACAATGCAGTTTTGAACACTACTACGGGTCAGGATATGCAGTCAAGGGAAAACTCACCAGAGGCGTTTCCTTGGAGAATATGTGCTATCTAAACTCAGCAGCAAGGTCTTTCAAGATAATGGGGCCACTCACATAGCAATGGATGTGCAAACACTTATCAACTTTCCCTTTGCTTCCACTCAGCTACTATGTCATCCTTAAGGTACCATCCTCTTAACTGTCATGGAAACATGGGAACACGACATAAACCAAAGATTAAGATATGGCATGCGAGATACTGTTCATTAGCCATCTAAAGACAGGCTTTGTAAGATAATCTTGACATAAACACAAACATTGTCCACATGTCTTACCAATTTGGAAATTTAAACAACATTTCTGCTAATTATGTGTAAACCTGACTATGTGTGTGCAGTTCAGACAAGTTGGAGAAAGCTTAAATAACAAATAACAAGTGAAACTTACTATGTGTCACAAGTGTGCAATTTAGACATAGTCTAGCAAGTTAACTGCCAAATTAAGTAATAAGAAGGTGTACCTGTTCAAGGTTGTTGACATTAGATATAGTCAAGGTTAAGTTAGTGGTAAAATTGCAATGAGATAGAATGTATGTCCTTGGGAGAATTCTGGAATTATCATTCATCCCCTTTCCCACAAAAACAACTTTCAGCTTTGATGCTTCTAAACTTGCTGGAAGAGCCAAAAGACTTGCTGCCAAGAAATTAAAATAGATTAATATGCAACTACCTAAGTTTTGACTTTTAACTAAAATTTTAGGTAAGTATATCAACTAAGCAATATTGCTTGCTGCTGTTAGTTGCATGAGGAAAGTAGGGGGGTAAAGAGAAGGAAAATTTAGCAATCCAAAATCTAATTTGGCATTCCTATGAAATCCTTGCCGTAGCTTTTGGGGGCTAAAAAAGAATCGAATGCATCGCTATTAGAGATAATCGTGTCCTCAAAGGTTTGAAATTACAAAGGGGCATATTTATAACCAAATCTTTCCAAAATGTTCAGTAAATGAATTCTACAAGTCTATAATAGTAATGTAAGTATGAATCATATTAACCTTTACATCAATTAATGCCCAAATCATGGCATTACCATTAATAAAAATTTACTTAATTTTCTTTGGAAAATGCCATCACATTATGCCAAGTAGGTTCAAAAATTACAAACTCTAATCAAAATTCAATTACCAATTATCAATAATGATCCAAAACTGAACAGAAAGAAACAAGCCATATATTTCATTCAATCTTTCTGGTCTATCAATGTTGGGTCCAAACCAAGAATGGCTGAAGCAGAAACAGTCAACTAAAGCAAATCATCATCTCAAAACATAATCCCGCAAATTCAACTACCACAATATACTTCAAAATATGACAATGCCATTCTATAATTAGAGCGCATAAACAACATAACAGTGGAGAGGGTAGGAAAAACTCAGAGACAAGAGTACTGTAAGAAGCTCTACTGCTTCTACAACAAGAAAGCTGAACAAGTTTACGATTATATCTTCTGGAATACGTGAATTTTGTATTGTTGGTAGAAAAATCAGCCAGTGGTGAATGTGAAAATGCTGAATAGTAAGCACGATGACAGCCCATGGAAGAAGCATAACCACTCCTCAGTCTTCCTCTTCTTCTTCATTTTTCACAACCCACCATTGTTTTTCTTCTTCTTTCTCTTTATGTTTCAATTTGGAGAGAGAAATAAGTGCCTATGTGGAGAAATAGGGGATCATAGAGTTGAATTTCCGTGGACTGGGAAGTTCATTTTTCTGCCCCGACAGGTACCAAATCTATTTCAAGGTCTTCTCTTCACGCGTTCTATTTTACTTTTCAAATTTTGCTTGATGAGTTCTCATTGGTGGTTGAGTTGGAAGTTGTGACACGTCATCATTACTCTCTTTTTTCTAATATATATAAAGAGAAAACAAATATTCTTATAGTTTTCTTCAATGCGATCACCCTGCTTTATGTTTTTTCTTGAGGATAAATATTTTTATTAAGTTTGCTTCCTTAATTTTTTTCCTTTTATATAATATAGTGATTATTAGAATTTTAATTTTTATAAAAGTATAAAAATTTAAAATTTAAAATTTAAAATATAATTTATAATTTTTTTATTTTTTTAAAATATAATTTTTATTAATTAAATTTTATGTAATTTAAATAATTTTTTAATAATAATTTTATATAATTCTTTTAACTTTTATACTTTTATAAAAAATTAAGGGTATAATAGTTATTATACTATAGAAAAAGCTAAAAAATTAAAAAATTAATTTGGTAAAAGTATTTATCATAATTTTTAAATTCTAAAAATTTTTTATCATAAAATATAAAATAAAATATATTTATCATTTAATAAATTACGAGAGTATTCGTAATTCACCTTTTCATAACGTATAGATAATATGATGAGGTGGCTTTGCTAAATCCATATCCACAATTGTCTTCAGGTTGGGCTTGGTGGGCAAAATTTAAGCAGATTGGGTCAAGAAAAAAAGAAAGAACTGGGCTTCACGGGCCATATCAGTAAAGCAAATTTTACTGAACTTTGAACACACACCACATACTTTTTTCTTTTTTTAATTTGAATAAATGGATGGTGAATCCGATAGAGAACAACTGGACATCAAAAAAAACTCTGGCAATAAAATATTTAAAAGAAGTCAAATAATATATATATATATATATATATATATATATAGATAGATAGATAGATAGATAGATAGAGAGAGAGAGAGAGAGAGAGAGAGCAAAATTGTTTATTACTCAAATAATATAATAAATACAATAATATTAGGAATGCAAATTTTTTATATAAATTAATGTAATTTTATTATATAATTTTCAAATATTTTTAATTTATATTTTTAACTTCTGTGAATTTGTACCTACATAAAACATGTAACTGTTATAAAATATTATCATATTAGTTTGTGTATATAATTTTGATAAAAATGTATATTTCTAAAATATCCTAATAAATAATGCTAAAAATAATTTTATTATTATTATATATAAATAATATAACATAATAATATTAATTCTCACATTATTCATATTATTTATTTATATTAATTGTATTTTTAGCATTGTTATCATTAATAATTATTTATTATAAACTTATGAGAATGATTGTTGGCCGGTCTCTGGCCCGTCCTCGTATAAGATGAATAATTGTCGTCTCATCTTTTACGTAGAGTAGATGATGCAATCACCGTTGGACCCATAATAAGATTAAGATGATGGGTATTGTTTGGCCACGTTCTTATTGATTGCCCTTAACATATGCACGGAGTTATGCGTCGGTGTATGATTTGTTAGGCATGAATCGACACTCCCCACGCGATCAAAAGAAGATTTAATTAATTATTATTTTTTTCTGTATAAATTTAATAATTTTAAATTAAGGATTTATAATTCAAATTTATTTGAATTTTACGTTATATTTCAGGCAATTATAAGTTTGCCTACTATTTTATTAATCGCGCTATTTTCTGTTCTTGGTAACACGGCTAATTAAGTAAGACGCAGAAAAAAGGCGTGTTTCGTTTCCTAGCCGTTAATCGAGGTTTCTTCTTATCTGTTGCCGGAAACTTGTCCAATTCTCTCACTCTTAAAACCTTAGCTTCTGTTTGACATTTTTCCTTTTTCTTTCAATGTTAAAACTTCCGTTACCGCTTTACTTTGCTGGACAACTGTTCAAATTCGACTTTCGAGGCAAGTTAACCAAGGTATTCTTGATATTCTGCTCTTATTTTTCATTTTTTATTTCGGGCAAGTGTTTGGGTTCTTTTAGGCATTCATCAAATCCTTTGTGTTCGAATGCATGTTTTCTATTACGAATTTATCAAACACTTGGGTTTCAATGCATTGGTTGGCCAATGGATCTGGTTTCCTTTTAGTTATTTTGTATGATTCGTTTGGCCCAGTTAGGAAATTCGGAAGACCCGCGTTATGATTTTTCTGCTTTGCTTGAACTGTGAATTGGGTTGTTTAGATCTTTAGTATCATCATTATATTTAGTCATGATTGTCCACAAGAAAATGGAATCTTGTAAAAGGAAGAGTTCATATCGGGAAACAATCATATCTTTGTTTTATGTAAGAATAAAACGATTGAAAGAGACTTGAGGTTCTTTCACAAGAAAGATCCATTCTAGACTAATTTAGCTTGGTTTAAGGTAAAGGATTGTTGCAATATGAAAGATTTCATTACCGCAGAAAACTACTCAGCATGAGAATTCTTGGCAAATTTCAGTTCTCTAACCACCCACCACCAATTTTTCTTTTTTAATTTATTTTTTCAGTTCTGGATTTTTAGGTGTAACTGAACAGCTCAGTTTTGTTTGATTTCAGGAGGTTTGTCTTGATTGCTGGATGAGATATTGTTGTTGTTACTCTGGTTTATCTAAGTGGGGTTGTTTGTACGCAAACAATATGGCTGTGGGGAAGTATTTCCAGAGTTGACGGGAGGAAGTCATCAAGTTATTGTTCAACAGTAATTATAGTTGTCCTTGTAGGTGTTTGCTTGGTTGGGGTTTGGGCGTTAATGTCATCATCAGTTGCGACTGTTCAGAATCCAGAATTTTCATCTCAGGAGGTTATAAATGGGATGAAACAGACAGTAACTGAGAAGGTTCCTAAGATATTCAATGCAAAGTTGGGTGACTTACAAGAAGATTCCACAATGGATGATAATCAGAAAGAGAAGGGTGTGTCAGAGAGCAATGGTGAGACCAGTGAGTCTAAGAATATGGTTAATGAAAATCTGGTCAAAAAATTAAAGGAGAGTTCAGACGCAAAGACAGAGTCTGAAGAGGAATCTAAGTTAGAGGCTGAAAATGATAAAAGCAGAAAATGGGGAATCCAAAAATGGAGGTGGAGATTCGAATATGGAATCTGGGGAAACAGAAGCTGAAGGTGTTTAAACAAATAAAAGTGAGCAGACTGAATTAGAGGAGAGCTCGGATGAAAATAAATCTGTATCTCGTGGGCCCAGTGAGACTGCAAAAGAGAATTCTCAAGTCAGAATAAGAATCCAGATCAAATTACTGGTGAGAATGAAATGGAAAGTCGTGAAAAGTATCAGGCTTCAACTGAGATTTTCCCAGCTGGCGATTGGTTAGCAATTTTGAATGAAACTAATACTCAAAGTAGGGCTTGGTCGACTCAAGCTATTGGGTCACAGAATGAGAAAAAAATCACAGCAGTCTTCCATATCGAAGGACCAAATTCATCACCGGAAACTCTGTAAGGCCACTGTTGGCCCAGATTCCATCCTTACCTTGACAGTTGACAAACTATTAGACAGCTTACAAGTAGAAGCATTGTGAACATGGGGAAAGGCATTGTCCTGAGGCAGCCCCCACCTGTCTTGTTCTTTTACCAGAAGGATATAGACGCTCAATTAAGTGGCCCAAAAGCAGAGATAAGGTATGATATTATATTCTGAGTAATGAAAATATCCTTGTAAGTCACATTGGGCTGAAATTTGTTCTTATGGCGTGTCTTGCAGATGTGGTACCATAATGTTCCAAACAAAAGGCTTGCAGAGGTTAAGGGGAATCAAAATTGGTTTAAATTTACTGGTGAATATCTTACTTTTCCTGGTGGTAGAACTCAGTTTAGGGGAGCTCTTCGTTACATTGACTTCATTCAAAACGTAAGCTCTTGGCATAACTATTAGTTTTTTATTCTGCAACCAGCTCCTGTTGTGGATTATTCTTTATTTTATAGAACACCTGTTAACCCAGTGTATCTTATAAGCTATTTCCTGGGTTTATGGAGTCATAATGGAAAGATGTTGACTTATTTTGTTTTATGCATCTGTATACTGTGTATGCGTGTGCATATCAGATGCTAAGGAAACATAGCTATATACTGTGCATGACACTTGGTGTATTTGGTTCTCACTATATTTCATGCTTCTTTATGTAAAAATATATTTTTGGTGTTTGTACAAAGAGATGTTCAGAGATGTTCTTTTGTATACACAAAGCTAGATAGGTACTTTTAGTAATACAATATACATGCTCCTTTTGTTTCTTTTGTTGTCGTTACAAAAACATGTCTGCTGAGCAAATACATCTTATAACTTTGGACTCTTCATTATTCATGACCATTGGCTGAAGTAAAAGAAGAAAAAAGGCAGATGGGAAAATGAGAGATGTTGGATTCTCCTATTCCTCATTTTGTATAATTGCTAGTCTATAATTTAACAAAACACACACATCTAGAGGAGATAGGGTGTGTAGTATAGTGATTTACAATTCTTCTAGTTTTATCCATTTCTGCAGTGCTGTAACATCTACGTATGGCCTTGCTTGATACTCCAGAACCATTTAAATATTGGATAATACTTTTTTACCTAATGAACTTTCTCGGGATTCAAGCTGAGGTGCTGTCTGGTTTTCTTTCCATTCTTGCAGTCTATTCACTAATGACTTGATACTGTTGATGCATAATCTGATAACTTGGATATTCCATGGTTTCATTATCTTGAAAATTTGTCAGGCGTGCTGTGCTTGTTGCTATAATTATTTTGTTTTTTTATCTCCTCCCTTCACTGCATTAATTCTCCTATTCTCAAGAGGACACATAACTGGTTTTGGCTAAAGTTTTGGTTTTAGCCTTAGAGCTGTGGTTGGTTGACCTATGCAAAGAAGTTGTGGGGGGGTTGAAATTTGATTATTCTGAATGGCATATCTTAATATGCATATCCGTAATGATAATGCGGTCTCATCCTGATATTGCATGGGGAATAGAAGCCGTGTAGTATTTGATACTGGTTGTGGTGTGGCCAGCTTTGGAGGTTCTCTTTTTGAAAAAGATGTTATTACAATGCCATTTGCCCCCAAGGATGAGCATGAAGCCCAGGTGTTAGGTTTAGCAATACATTGATGTCCCTCTCAGCATTCTGTTGTCATACTAATTGCTTCGTTCTAACGTTATCCTTCTACCTCTCTACTATTTACATGGTTTGAAGTATTTATTTCTTTAATTTGTTTTTGTGATATTAGGTTTGCTGCGGCATTGAAAGACTTGAAATTGTGGGTTATGAATATAGTCCCGACCAACTCTGAAGTCACACTTCCATTTATGAACATGGTTTGTTGGTTGTATCATGATTCATGTGAATCCTTCAACACATACCCCAGATCTGACGATCTTCTTCATGCTGATCATCTCCTCTACTATCAAACAAAGGGTTGTTTGAATTTTTATTTATTTTATCTTAAATAATGCAGTTTTCACACACTTATGATCTCAACTAAAATGGTAAGCCTAGATGACTGCTCTGACCTAATGTGGTTCCCTGACCACAGGTATGACTTGAAGGTAATTGTACCAGAGGTTGATCAGATACTGAGGGCGGAGGGAAACCTGATTATTTGGGACCATGCTGAAACCATTGGTGAGATCAGGGACTTGGTGAAATCTCTAAAATGGGAAATCAGAATGACTTTTGCCAAAGATAATCAAGGACTGCTTTGTGCTTACAAGACTTATTGGCATCCCAATGAGACAGAATTTTACAGGCCTTCATTTAAGCACAAATCTTCCATCAGTATTCTTGACCCTCCGAGACCACCACACAACTTGATATTTTTGCTTATTAGGTATTAATCTTGACACTGACTGCTACACAACTTGATATAGATGAAGTTTTTTGACTAGAAGTTGTAGTATCATACAGCAGATGATTCAGTTAACCCATGCTAGGTTTGTATGTCATATGATTTCATCTTCTAAAATTGAAGGGTTTCTGATTGTATTAATTTTTTTTTTTAAAATTTTTACAAATATCAAATGAAAAGTCATTTCCATTCTTGCTGTCAACTATATATTTTGTGCTTGAGCTGTATGTGCATTTTTTGCAATTCTACCCTACACCCAGAAGTTTCAATCGCTGTTTTGTACGTAAACTTATCTTAATATCATTGTATCTATAACATGCACCTCAATTTTTCATCGTTTGTGGTACTCTTTTTACATGAAATGCTCATCTTTAGGGCTTGAGGTTCTATGACCATGGGATGGAAAACTTTTTCAGGTATCGAGGTTGGAAATTCTAATAGTTGATACCATTACCAACCACGGTGATCAAATATTTGGAAGACCATTACAGTGCATAATCATGGTGGCTGTGTGTCAGAACATCCGAAGAAGATACGTCCTGTCTTATTTTTGGTTGGATATGTCTGCAACGTTCATGGATCGTTATCAGGTCTGAAAAACGATTTGACAGAGTTCAGAAGAATTCTTACGTTTTGTTAAGATTGTAAATTTTAATATAAAGGCTTGCTTACAAATTGTGGTGTTTCTACTTTTTTTCGCTATAAAAATATTTAATAATATTATTTATTAATTATTTATATTTGATACTTTGTGCTTTTATCTCATAATAATCATACTTCCAACAAGAGAAAAAAAAATTCAGTAAGAGACCCAGACCACAACGAGTGAAGAAAGAACTGACCCTACCACTTTGAAGGCAATGGGGCACTTTGTCTACCTTGTTTTGTTCCAACTCCTCTTGTTTGCAATAAACCAAGCTTCAACAACTGAATATTATTTCACCCGACATTCTTGCAACCTACAATATTTCTTTAAAATTGTTTTTTGGCAACAAAAATGAGGCCAAACTTTTGTGTTTTCAACACTCCCTGCTTGGAAAGGCCGTGCACATTAAGCTCTCGAATTTGTCCATCATTCAAATTTATTTAATATTGCTTATTAGCAATGTCCAAAGAAAATTTTCAATAAATTTCAAGATCTCTAGTATTATTTCGTTAAGCACATTTATAAATTGTGATGGTTTTCAATTTTATCAAAAGCCCTTTTTAATTGTCTATTATGAACATAAAAATTAATCTAGAAAATGATTTTAATAGATACGGATAAAAATGTCAATGTAAAAAAAAAAATTGCTAATGTAATATCAAACTGACCTTTCTTATAAAATATACGGGTTTTTCACTGACAACGTTGATAACAAACATCTTCTCGCATTCTAAAAAATATTTTCATTGTTGGCAAAGGAGGATACAAAAAGTGTTCAAGATGCTTCTTTTGGTCTTCTTTTAAAATATGTTGTCTGGCTAGCTTCTCAGCTATCTGATTGAAACCAATGAAAAAGTGCACTCTACCCTCATGTTTGCATGATTGAAATTAAGGAATATGATTATATATTAATTATAATTATATTTTTAATTAGGTTGGATTCCAATTAACCACATAATTAATATATTGAAAAGAGCAAAGCTTAATAACTTGGCAAATTGTTTATTATTTACACATGCTCTTCATTGACTGGCACATTGTTTATTAGTAATATGGATCTATGTCTATAATGATTAGAAGGGATAAGCATGTGTCAGTCAATGAAGAGCATTGTTTATTATAAGCTCAGTTTGTATGGTTTTAATATGGATCTATGTCTATAATGATTAGAAGGGATGAGTAAAATAAAAATAAAAAATAATATGATAATAAAATAACAATATCAATTTGAACAAATTTAAACATAATGAGTTCTTTTTCTAGTGTGAACGTCCCTCAATTTTTGTTAAAAAAAATTATTAGTATCATACTTTAAATTACAAAAGTTAGTGTGTAAAATATGTATATATATCAAATTATCAATTGAAGCTAAGTCCGACAGAGAAGATTTCTTAGAAGTATATATAAGAATTAATCAATTATAAATTAATTAATTATACCGAACGAAAAATGAGTGGTCCAATGTAGTGAATATTTTATTAATCCCTCAAATTCCTCATCTTTTCTTATCACTTACTAAGATTTACTATTAATATTTATCAACTCCCTTAGACAAATAAGAGCAACAGCATGAGCTGCTCAATTAAGTTTTACTATTATCAAATACTCCTTTGTCTGCCATTGACACAGCTTTCTTCAAACAAAGAAAGTTGGCAATTTCCTTGCATTACTCAACATGTCTCCTGCAAAGAATTTCTCTAAAGCTGATGAAAATATATCTTTCAAGATCTATGAGAGTTCTCAATTCATATTCTCAGTGCATCTTCTGATCTTCAAAGGATATTCCGATATTCACCATCCAAAACATGCTAGTTTCCTCGAAGCACAGGTGCTGCTTTTGCTTTTTTCTTCTTCTTCTTGCTGGTTGCATTTTTAATCTTTCATCAACAGAAGCGGCAAGAGTAACTCCTGAAGCTGTTTCTTGGGAACAAATGCTTCCGAAAAAACTTCCTTCTCCTTCTTCAGCTCCTTCAAAAGGCACAAATGTTGTATCTACATCGTCGTCAATGGCGATCAAAGCTGATAAAACTCGCCCTTCATCCGATGGAAAGGTTTAGTTTGTGATTCCAGGAAGTTTATTATCACATCAACGTTTCTCTAACTGTAAAGATTAATATGTAGTCTTCAGACTTCTGCAAAGATTAGAAGGAAATCATGAAGAGTTTTGTAAATTAGTCAAATTCTATCACTTGTAGATTTTGTGTTCAGCTTGGTGGTCTGAGAATACAGTTGTAAAGTAGAATTTAATTATTCGGATGCTAATCTCGAGCTGGAAGGGATTTGCTTGGAGGTTACAACAATCGATGAGTGATGAATTACTTGTTTTATATATTAATTAATTAATTTTAAATGAAATAAAATTAAGTTGGGTTGAAATTTGAATATAAAATATTTATTTTAATCATTTTTTAAATTTCTAATATAAGTGTTAAGTGTTGTTTAATTTTACAAAGACAAAAAATTTCGGCTCTATACTTCTATTACACAATTTTTGAGAGTAATAGATATGTTTATTGATTCTTGGAAATTATATTTTATTTTATTTTTTACATTGATGTTGGATATCAAATTGAATCGACTTTTGCATTGTAAAAAATGAGCGGTTAGATAAAGGATTAAATAGAGTTAAATTTATACATTAAAATATAAAGTTATTTTAATAAAGTTATTATTAAGAATAAAATTATTAAACTTATTCAAAGATTTTCCTATTATAAGTTATCCTTAAAGATATTTTAGCAAGTTCTTGGATATTAGTTTTTAAACATTTATTTAAATAATTATATTCAAACTAAAAAATTAACTAGTCCGTAGTAAATAGAGGTGTCGAAAATGAAGTTGTTAGAGAGACAGAGCTTTACAAATTTAAGATTTTACAGAGATTATGATGTTATTGTCATGAAAATGAATGAATATGTTCTAGCACAGAAATTAGTTGGGTTGAGGTTTTAGGCGGCTGCTTCTCTGCTACTTTTTAACTTGCAGATCCTAATTTCAAATTGCTTCCTGTAATTTAAAAAAAAAAAAAAAATTAAAAAAGAAAAACAATAAGCACGACTTTCTATTTGATTGAAAGAATTGACATTAATAAACGTTAAGGTTAATTAGGACATGACACGCATGGTCCTATATCCTTGGAAGACTTGACTTGTAGTCTCCGGTTCCACACGCAACACGTTTTTCTCATTCAATGAGTGGACGACTTGGTTACACCATTAATGACTAAATTAAATTAAAAATAATTTTAAAAATTATTATTGTAATAAAAAGTCATGTTCTACAAGAAGCTATTTATAAATGAAAATTATAATAAAGAAAGTAAAAGAATTTAAAAAATATAAAAAATATACAATATAATTCAATGGATTCTTTGTATAAAATACGTTTGTGCGGAAAAAGGGAGAAATTTATTATGAATAATTAATTTTAAATTTATTTATCATTCTTCGGGGTGGACTTTGAACTACTTGACTTGGCTATCTCGAGGTCTTGTAACAAAACGTGTTGCCCTGAATAAGACGCAATGGTTTATCAATGATGGTTCGGTTAATTAACAGGGCTTAATTTTCTTTTTCTTATATAAATCAATTTTTTTATAATTAAATGTTGCAATAATTGAGCGATTACTTTTTCCTTCCTCTCTCTTTAGTGAATTATTTTTGTTCTGTCAATTTTTATTTTTTTTTTGCAGAAATATAGGCGGTTGCAGAAAGGAAAGGAGATGACAAGACAAAAACTCAACGAGAAAAACGACTTGTATGTAGTTCTTACTTATTACTTTCTTAGTAAAATTTTTCTATTATTTGTGGCCTTTCTTATAATTAAATCGTACAGTTGATAACATTAAAACAATTTATGACGTGCATCGATCGTAATATACATGCCTAAAATGTATTTACTTCTCATTTTTTTCAATCCATAGTAATCCATCACAGTTTGACTAGTATTTACGGAAATGGATTTTGTTTACAGATATATAGTTAAAAGCCTTACGGTGGAGATTTATGCGCTAAATTGGTCATTCTCGAGTGATTCTATATAAAAGGACTAGCTCCCATTAGTAGACCAATCAAGGAGAAAGGCTTGCGAATTGTAATAATTGGAGATGCGAGGAATGCTCTGCAAACTCATCCTGCTAGTGTCGGTGCTACTAGCTGTAGCAGTAGCAGCAGCAGACGCTAAAGCCAAGCCCAACTGCTCCGATCACTGTGGCGACGTCGAAATCCCCTATCCATTCGGTACGAGTCCTGAGTGTTTCCTAAACAAAGATTTCCTCATCACTTGCAACTACTCAGGCGACCCTCCCAATCCGAAAGCATTTTTACGGAAATCGAATATCCCTATTACCAACATCACCATTGACGACGGTCAGTTATATGTCCGAGTCCTTCCAGCAACAGACTGTTATAAAAAGGGAGCAAGGGTGGAAAAAGAACTATCATGGTTATCTTTGTCCAAATTCACCATCTCTAACACAGGAAACAAATTCACAGTTATTGGCTGCGACTCGTACGCTTACATTCAAGGTTACAGAGGCAATACAAGTTACAAAGTCGGCTGCATGTCCTTGTGTGATGACAGTTCCCTTATCAATAATGGATCCTGCGTAGGCACTGGATGTTGCCAGATTGAGATTCCGAAAAGGCTAGACGAAATCAATGTCCGTGCATATAGCTTTCACAATCACACTAATGTATCATCGTTCAATCCGTGCACATATGCTTTTCTTGTGGAACAAACCAAGTTCAATTTCTCCACCAATTATCTTTCCGACTTAAAGGTAGACTTCCCTGCAGTTGTTGATTGGGCAATCAATGGAACATGCACGGAAGAAGCATCAAACAGCTTTTCTTCGAGCAACATCTGTGGAGAAAATGCGTTGTGCTTTAAACCCAACGATACCATAACTCATGAGTATCGTTGCCGGTGTAAAAAGGGTTACAGAGGGAATCCGTACCTCTCTGATGGTTGTCAAGGTACGTAACTACAATTCAATTTGATTAATGAAAACAGCACAAAGGTCAGAGATTACTTATTTCTCTTTTGTATTTCGTTTTATTTGCAGACATTGATGAATGCTCAGAAGATTCTCATAATTGTGACCTTTCTGTTTCAACATGTTTTAACCAAAATGGAAATTATACATGCATCTGCGGCAAGGGTTACCACAGTAAAGTAGGAAAAGTGGGAGAATTTTGTATTGCTGATCAATTTCCATTTGTTAGGGTTACTATTGGTAAGTATATATTTTATCTATATTATTTTCTTTTCAATTTAGGTTTGTCTCTGAACATTTTTGCTATAGATGGCAAACTGTGTTTTGGTATTTATTTTGTGGAGACAAACAGAGAAAAGGTAGGATGTCTTTATCTTGATTATCACTTTTTTCATTTTAAGTTGCAAGCACACAAATCTGACTTCACCTCGTACACACTATGTGGTCTATTTTATTAATTAATTATCACCTCATACACACTTTGTGCTGTATTTAGTTAATTAATTACTTACCAATTATGTACTTTGAAGTAAATCTATTTTAATAAAAACTTTTCTGAAAAAAGCAATTATCACTCATTCTTACAATTTTTCAGAATATATTTATACTACTTGAAATTGGATTCTTATTTTCACGCAAGATTTTATAATTTTTTATACCATTGTATTAATCTATATAAAATAATAAAAATTATATTTTACATTTTGTAGTTAATTTTAAACACAAAATTTATTTATTAGTTTATACATTTAAATTTAATGATAGATATAATTATTGAGTTTAAATGCAACTTTTTGATTATCTCAATCATTAGATTTCATAAATTTAATATTATTAAAAATTTGTGTTTAAATTTAGATGGAAGAAATTCACCCAGGTATATATAATAAACAGAGAGAGAG
Source organism: Trichilia hirta (assembly GCA_035221805.1). Taxonomy (NCBI): domain Eukaryota; kingdom Viridiplantae; phylum Streptophyta; class Magnoliopsida; order Sapindales; family Meliaceae; genus Trichilia; species Trichilia hirta. The sequence goes on along the minus strand of JAWDEX010000004.1, from coordinate 2,700,761 downwards.
AGTCATCTAGTGTGGACAAAATTTATGGCTCATTTAATTTTATTTAGTTCATTTTCAAAGGTAGGGAAGTAAGCTGTTAATGAAAATTTTGCATTCGGTAGCTTCAACACCCTCTGTACTAGATAATTTCTCTTTCTCTGTATGTATATTTGATAATGATAAAACGAACTTATTCATTAAATAAAATTACAATTATAATTTAAAATTTGATAATGATTTATACGATGTATAAATATATTTGATATTGATGTACTCTTATGGAATTTTAAAATTACAATTAAAAAATATTTAGTAAATATTAATTTTAAGAAAAATAATTGGCTTCTACGCTAATTAATATTTTACATTTTGTAATTCTATATTAAAGTTATTTTGACTTCAAACCCACAATACTTTAACCCAATCATAATCCTAATCTGATAAATAAAGCATGAATTTTATATTTAGTCAACTTCACAAATATATTGCCTTTGTTGATAAGGTGGATGTAGCAGGCAATACTGAGACCTTATGATAATTATAAGATCATGTAAATCTAATAGCCAAAATTAGAAAATAAAAGTTGAAGGCAGTTTAATGAAAGAGAGAAATATTTATCTTATTATTTCAAAGATAGAAGCTAATTAGATTTAGCTTTATTTTAGTCTGAAAATATTGCTCTGCTCTTCAACCAGGTGTTGGGATATTTATTGTGGTTGTGATTGTCAGTAGCTCTTGGCTCTACTTGGTATTGAAGAAAAGAAAGCTCATCAAAATCAAAGAACAATTCTTTCAGCAAAATGGTGGTTTTCTTTTACAACAGCAACTCTCTAAACGAAATGGATCTTTGGATACAGCAAAAATCTTCACTGCAGATGAACTCAACAAGGCGACTAACAACTATGCCGAGGATAGAATAGTAGGCAAGGGAGGGTATGGCACTGTATTTCTTGGATTTTTAACTGATAATACAGCAGTTGCCATAAAGAAATCCGAAATAGTTGATCAAAGCCAAATTGAGCAATTCATTAATGAGGTGGTTGTTATCTCACAAATCAATCATAGGAATGTTGTCAGGTTATTAGGATGTTGTTTAGAGACAGAAGTTCCTTTGTTAGTTTATGAATTTGTCAGCAATGGCACCCTGTTTGACCATATTCATAACAAAGAGAAGTTTCCCACGCTTTCTTGGGAAATTCGGTTGAGGATAGCAGCAGAAACGGCAGACGTGCTTTCATATTTGCACTCTGCAGCTTCTACTTCAATTATCCATAGAGATGTCAAATCTACCAATATTCTCTTGGACGATAATTACACTGCAAAAGTATCTGATTTCGGAGCTTCCAAGTTGGTTCCTATGGATAAAACTCAATTGTCAACAATGGTGCAAGGAACTCTCGGGTACTTGGACCCTGAGTACTTGCATACTAGCCAATTGACTGAGAAAAGCGATGTCTACAGCTTTGGTGTTGTTCTTGTTGAGCTTTTAACAGGAAAGAAAGCCCTTCTATTTGACAGGCCGGAGGAAGAGAGAAGTCTAGTTAACTATTTTCTTTCTTCATTGAAAGAGAATAATTGCTTTGAAATTCTTGAGAATCATATTGTAAACGATGAGAATAAGGAGCAGTTAAAGGAAGTGGTGAATCTAGCAGCGAGGTGCTTGACTGTGAAAGGCGAGGAAAGACCAACGATGAGGGAAGTGGCAATGGAATTAGAAGGATTAAGGATGATGCAAAAACACTTCTGGGATAATGTGGAATCGCATGCAGAGGCTGAGACTGTACACTTGCTTTCTGAGCAGTCTGATGCTTACAGATTTGGTCATGATGGTAGCAATACAACCGCTGTTCCATATGACAGCATCAAAGACCAGGTACTGGTGGCATTAGATGATGGGAGGTGAAGTTTAGTTACACTGTGTAGCTTGTATTATTGCGTGCTAATTTCCCTCTTGCTAAGAACAAATTATCCTGAAGGACAATCGGAGGGATTGAAATATTAAAGTATGCAGCTTGAAGAATATGTTAAACAATTTACAAGAGTTTCATTCGTTATATATGTTAATAGTCGAAGTGCTACGGTTTAAATTATTACAAGTCCTAAGTGTTAATTCTATGGAGTCAACCGGAAGCTGATTTTTAATTAACCTGTGGTTTGTTGTTTGTATTATTGTGTGGTTATGATTTAATTATCCTGAATGACAAGAGACGAGGAATTGAAATTTTAAAGTATGTAACTTGAATTCTTAGTGCTACGGTTAATTTTGAAATGAATGTATTTCACAACTTAAAAGAAAAACAAACAAGTAATTGATCAACTCATTTCAAGTAATTGTTTAAATTTTTTACTGTAACGTGATATTTATCAATTAAATTGGATATTCATTCTTATGATTTAGTCGTATATTAAAAGCATTATATTAGACCAATAAGAAAAGCAACTTCTAAATATCTGATAGTCTACTCTCATTCTCTATATTATTGTAATGTAAATTATGGTGTTCGATAAATTTTTTAACTGGGATACCACGAGATCAAGGCATTGTCTTGTTCATGAAGCAGTTGGTTGGCCTTGGATTTCAGTGATCAGGACCAAGTCTTCAAATTGACTGCTGCTTCGGTTCAAACATTTTTATGAAATTTCTCAATCAAAATCAGCCAACAAAATTCGAGTTGACGCACTGGCTGCTGCCTTTAAAATTACAACAATAAAACTTGCCGTTTCATCGGTATGCCAAAAAAAAATTATTGCTTGAAAACAGAAAGTTGTATGTTCAAAGTCACGTCATTTTAGTGTGAAACACAACTAAAGGTTACTGAAATATCCACACCGCATGCATATAAATGTATAATTCTAACCACATATTTTAAAAGTGGATTAGGATATATGATTTTGAAACGTGCAGTTTAAAATGGTTTTTATTAAGAGTTGTTAGTGTAAAATGGTTTATTAACCTTCTGTTTTTAATTCATTCCCATCTTCATTAATAGTATTTGCCCTCCTTCAAAGACTTTTCTGTCGTTCCATGTTATCGTTGGGTTATTATAATTTACTGGGAAATTAGGGGAACGTACATATCCGCAACTTGACCATTAACTAATGTACACAGTCCCAGAACCTCAACATGGCTGCTCTGGAAGAAAGGACGACGACCTTTTACGAGCTGAATTGGTCTTCCTACTCTCCCTCTACAGCAATTATAAAAGAATTAGTCTGATTAGCAGACGAGAAAACATTGTGATAATTCTTAAATAATAGAATTTCAATTCATGGGGTTGCATGTAATGTCTGTCCAAGTTTTTGTGCTGGCGGTGCTGCAACTAGCTATAGCCGCTAGCTGCAGCAGTAAGAACACCTCAACTCAAGCCTGGCTGTCTAAGTACCTGATGGTTGGTTTTCACGCAAAATTTAAAAGATTAATTGTTTATATTTTATACATATTAATATATTATGTGCTAATAAAAAGGGCAATCTTTTTGTTAGTGAACATCGCTTTCGCCCTCAACACTTGAGTTTTGTCATAGACTTATAAAGTCTTACACAACAGACGAGAAATGAGTTACTCTAATTTATGTTCAGCCTTCAAGAATTCGAACCTTTAACCTCATAAATCAGGACTCGTTCTTATAACTACCTGTGCTGATGAGTTACTCTAATTCATGGTCGACCCCCAAAAATTCGAACCCTTAATCTTATAGATCAGGATTCGTCCTTGTAACCACCTAGGTTAGCTCAGGTGGCTACAAAGATCAGTCCTAATTTATGAGATTAAGGGTTTGAATTCTTGGGGACAAATATGAATTAGAGTAACTCATCTCTTATCTATTATATAGGGCTCTATAAGTCTCGCTTAACAAAATTCAAGTGTTGGAACGATGTTCACCAATACTTGCAAAGGCGTTGAGATCCCACATTCATTTGGTACAAGCTCTAATTGTTATCTGAGTGAAGAGTTCTTCATTCATTGAAAGTCCACCAGTTCTACCAACTCAACCAAACCATATTTAAGAAAATCAAACATCCTCGTTACTTACAGAACCAACGATGTCGGTTGCAAGTCCCTAACACCGTAGCATAAGCCTGTTACAAAGACGGCATGCGGGTCGACCGGAATCGGCCGGTCTTCACTTTGTACAAATTCACCATCTCTAAAACTGGAAATAAGTTCGGAGTCTGAAGGGATAAGAAGCATCTGTGTCCAAATTCACCATCTTGTTGGCTGCGACAGCTGAGCGACTCTTCATGGTCGTATAGGCAGTCAACCGTATGCTGCCTGGTGTATATCGTTATGTAACAGCTCTGAATCTGATTATGTGGCTGATGGATCTTGCATCGGCACTGCATGCCAGTTAGATATTCCTTGAGGGCTAAGAAGCATCACTGTCAAGAGCATTCAGCTTTAACAAGCTGTCAGGCACATAAATATATCTCGTTTTAATCCGTGTACATATGGATTTGTAGTTCAACAAATTAAGTTCAACTTCTCCCCCAGTTATCTTGATGGTATACCGAAAGAGTTTCCTATGGTGATTGATTGGGCAATGACAAGGAATGGCAAGTAACGTTAGCTTATGAGGAAAAAATGCCTTATGCTATAAATCTTCCAACAAATTTTCTGGACTCATTTGCAATTGTAGCCAGGGTTACGGGGGGAGTCCATACCTCGGCTGCCAAGGCAACTTCAATTAACATATCCTCTATAAACCAAAGAATATTGAAATGAAATAAGTTGCTCTAAAATGGAGGCAAGATAAATAGTCAACTTAAAAAAAAATGGGAGAGAGAGAGAGAGAATCATACAAAATTAAAGCTATTGAACACTTTTTCAATTTTATTTTTAGAATAGAAGAATCGCAATCACAAAATATCTGGGGTTTACATACTAAATTACAATGTAATATTTGGTGGATGCTCACTCTGATTTTTCAAAGATCGTGAAATCCTGAAGGACCAAGTCATTTTCTATCTCGTCAGCTGCAATTCTGCTCTTACTTCAACATCAAAACATTTTAAAATTACACTATCGGATGATGCGGCGAGTTCGGTGAACCAAATATTTATTCAACTTGATGTGCAACTTCATTTATTTTGTGTATAATAACACCTTATCCAAGCAGTAGAGCCAAATCTGTTCATTATAAAACTAAAAGATACAACAAATCTGGGAAAACATAGGCAATTGATAAAGAGAAAAGAAACCAACACTTAGCTTAATTTATAAAATAAACAAAAATGTGCTGCATGAATTGTTTTCTAGGGTAAATCACCTAATACCATGACTAAAAAGGAAACCAGTTTTTGGAAAATTTTAACACACTGTCACAATTCAAGAGAAATTTATGATAAATTGTGAAACCCACCATTGGAACTTTTGTCATTTTAATTAGGAAGTAGGGAAAATTCTTTAAACATTTTCTTTTCTTCGTAAAAACCTAAAAATTCTTTGCAATTGGCCTTATAATTACAATTCTACAATCAAATGGGCCACAACTTGGATAGTTGTGACAATTGTTTATTCATTTTCACTGGTTCTGCAATTCGATTAGTCCACCAGGTTGGGGTTCCTATCCTATACATCTTACTGAAAACAGCACGTTTAAGATCAATTCTGAAAATTAATTTAAACCCTCCCGTTGTAGATTGTTTTGAATTGACTTCTTCAGAGATCATGCTTGTAATCGATCAGCACAATTATATATATATA
>JAWDEX010000004.1:2670752-2694978 GCA_035221805.1 Trichilia hirta | reverse complement strand
GCCCAAAAGGCAAAAAAGAAGCCCACAAAACTCTACAATTGGGAATCTCAACTGTGCAAAAATATCCCCTCAACCCCCAATATCTCAATTTGCTAGCTCAATCTTGGGAATATGGATCAACAGTACCACGTATGATACTTGCCAGCTGTCTTCGAAAAGTTTTTCATTCCTTGACAGCCCGATGCTATTGTTCCCTCTTTAAATTTAACTCTCTGTGTTCTGGTACTATATGCATCCTCAATTATCCATTTTGTTAAATTTAATCTATTTGATAACTGACAGGCTGCTGGAGCTGAATTCCCAACCCGAGCAGAGAATATTGTACCATTCTTTACCCCACCCCAAACCCGGTCAATAGTTGACCCTACTTCTGCATACGACGATGCTGCTATTCAGGCCTCTCTCCAGTCGGAGGCTTCTGGCCTTAGGTATCATTTGAAATTTTTTCTGTTCAATTCATTCATTTGTTCCTTTGTGCTCAGACTTGTTTCAAAGCTTTATCAAAGGATCTGGGAAGAGCTGATAAAATTTTTAATAGTTCATTGTACTGTCACACTCTAGATCTTGCACATACACCTTGCTATACCCTGTTTTGAAGCCTTCGGTTCTCCCAATCTGTGCCTACGGGCACACAAACTAGTGTGCTTATATATTAGTGGTGTGTAATTGAGCAGTACGAGAATTAGTTTTCTTACAGTGTGAATTCTGTTGTTTTCAGCTTATCAGAGATTCAAAGTGCTAAGGGACTAGCTGATGTGTTAATGGACATGTTGGGTGCCTTAGATCCCAAGAGTCCTGAGGTATACTTTTCTTTCTGGCTTTTCTTTTGGAGGATTATAAGCACCTGTTTTGCGGTCACTTTGTTCTGATTTTTGTGCTTATTAGCTACGAGTGGTAAATTGAATGTTTTGATGTGTCTCCACTCACTTCCCCCATCTTCCCCCCCCCCCTCGTATACCAATCTCTAAGGGGGAGTATATATTATTTATGCTTGTGCTTGGGGTGGAATGTGGTGGATTGAGGGAAGTAAAACAACATAAATTTTTTTGAAGCGAAGAATATGGTCATCTGTGTGTTCTTATTTTGATTTTATGAATTCAAAGCTTTACTTGGCAAAATAGTGGATCAGGGAGTAACGTCTCAAAACAATTGTTCCTTGTAAATAGGAATAAATAAATAATGTTATTCTTTGCTATGATGTTATTTTTGTTCTTTCATTTAATATTGTAATAAGCTTCTTTCAGCTGCGCCTAATTGGTGACTTTGTCTGTCATGTTCCTAGTTCTTTTAATTTGGTGCTTGTCCATGTGTGAGAGACTTTGATTGCTGTTGAGGATTTTCTCTGTAACCTGAACTTCTTGGTTCATTCTCATTGTTAGAAGGAAAAGAAAAATGGACGACAATTGATCAATCATCCTGGGTTTCTATGATTCTGGTTCTTTGGCAGGGTGTGAAGCAAGAAATTATTGTTGATCTTGTTGATCAGTGTCGTTCCTACAAAAAACGTGTCATGCTTCTTGTAAATAGTACTGTGTAAGAGTCTGATCCTCATCGTTTTTTCTTCTTATTCTTTATTGAGTAACAACAGTGCTGACTAAAGCAATTGCTTATGTTCCAGAGATGAGGAACTTTTATGTCAGGGTTTGGCATTGAACGATAGCTTGCAGTGTGTACTTTGTCGGCATGATGACATTGTGAAAGGAGCTCCTACAGCAGGATCAACAGAGACTCCAGTCATACCACTTGTTAATGTTAGCCATGATGATGATGACTCGGAAGATGATTTTGCCCAGTTGGCTCACAGGTTACTTTCCGAATGACATTTATTATTTTATGATTTCTTTTGTTTAATTTTTCTTTGCATTTTTATTTTCATTACCACAAAGTTGTACATTCATGTTTCTGCAGGTCATCAAGAGAGAGTTCACAAGGGCTGGCCAGGAAATCAGCTAATAATAGGATGGAACCTACGCAAGTCAAGCCACTTCTTTCTCCCCCACCCTCATCAAAAATGCCAGTTATTACTGGTTCTGGCACAGTTGACTATCTCAGTGGTGATGCTTACAAATCCCAATCATATCCTGAAACAACTGAACCTATGCCTTTTGCTGCTCCAACTCAATCTTATACAAATTCCTCCCCACCATTGACCCCAACAAGAACTTCCTCTTCTCCACTGGTTATCTCTTCACCACCTTTGTACGATGAACCAACTCCCTTGAGCAAATCTGGAGAGCAACTGCCACCTGCTCCTTGGGATGCTCAGCCTGCCAGAAACCTTCCCCCTCCTCCTTCCAGGTACAATCAACAACAGCAGTTCTTTGACCAACACCGTAGTTTTTCTGGCAGTACTGCAAGCGGAACTTACAACAGTTTCGTGGAACAGACTCAGAATCTTTCTCTGAATTCGGCTACCCCTAAGAGAGAAGAAAAGCCTGAAGATGCTCTTTTCAAGGATCTAGTTGACTTTGCAAGAGCAAAGACGTCATCTTCCTCTTCACCACCGTCAAAATCCAACATTCTGAGGGAGGAAGACTGAGTACGGCCCTTTGTTTGTGGTACAGCTGTGGTCTATTGTTAGTTCAGTTTCGCAGCCAGATCATATGATATGAGGTTTTACATGTTAAAAATAAACATGGCTTTGGAATTCATATTCTTCTGCGTTGGCTTCACTATATATAGCCAGTTAAAATCTTTCAAATGAACTTTGGTATATACATCTTTCAGTATATGTCATGGGTGTACAATATGATTCTATTTGTTTTTTAGTGGTTTTTACTTTGAAGAAATTCTTTATTTCTATTTTCTGTTGTCAGTATTGTCGTTTAACAGTTTCACTCCTATATATAATGGATTTGAATTAAGCAGTACAGTCAGTTGTTTCTCATAGTTTTTTAAATTTTGTTCTAGCCTCTAAATTTTTATGTTGCACAATGTATTAGTGTTTTGTACTGTAGCATGACTCGAATTGAATTGAAGGTTTTTAATAAAAATTGGAAGTTAGTTTTTAATATAGGTTGCTGGTTGGATGTAATTGAATTTTGTATCTTCATTTTTATTTTTTTGGCACAACTTGTGAGTTCATTAAATTCACATGATTAATGAATTCGTATTGGGTTTAATTTGCATGAACTTGCTCATTAGTTTAGTCTTATACTATCACTTCTGTACGTATGGTTGAATTTATTTGAAAATGTGTAAATTAATTATGTATATTCATACCTCCATCTGACAATTTACACCTCTATTATCTCATAATTTTATATTATGAGTAGTGTTGTACGTGTTATATTTAATTTAAATAGTTAAAAGAAATTGTATAATAATTTATGTACAAAATATGGTGTTAAAATCAACTAATTAAAATTGCTATCAATCGGTATGATTGGATATTGGAAGAGACGGGAATATGGGGATGGTCGGAAGAATAAAGTCTAAGCTGAGCCGGATATAACGATTCCAAAATTAATAATACAACAAAATAGGGGCAATTTCATAGAAAAGTCAAGGAAATTAAATTAAAAGCAATGTATTCACTAATCTAATTTATCATATTTATTATATATGATATATTTAATTTATTAGTTGAAAAATTATATAATAATTTGTATACAAAATGTTATGCTAAAAATCTTGTAACATATATATAATCAACTTAATTAACATTGATAATAGTGATTCCTTTTCCTTATTAATAAGGAATATTTATGCATTTCTTAGTAAGTTCACTTCAATCCGTATGATCGGATTTCGGAAGAGATTATAATAGTGATTACTGGAAGAATAAAGTCTAAGAAAATTTAACTAATTAAATGAGAAAAAATATTCATTAGTTTAATATATGACATTCAATTTCTCTCAACTTCATTAGTACTACTGATTCAATTAATCATTTCCCTAAAATGGCATGTTAGGTCCGACGTACAGATCTATTATATATGTACAAATTAAATTAGAAATATTAATTACATGTGACGTTTGGAAAAAGGAATTTGGAACAATTAAAGCGAAAAAAAAAAAAAAAAACCCATCAAAATACATGCAGCAGCAAACCATAAAACCTTCATTTTTTTGTCTTTCATGCATGTTTCTCTCTGTCCCTCTCTCTCTCTCTCTCTTCTTGGGTGATTTCAGGATCATCATCATACCTGCGAGAATAATTAGAGTCTTCAACTGGAAATGCAGATGCACAACAGCCAAAGGAATAATTAAGATCATGAGAATTATTACATTATTTTCAGAATTATACAACAACATATTAGTTATATATATGTGCGCCTGTGCGTGCTTGTGTGTTCAGGAAATTAAAAGAAAGAGAATTAACATAGTTGCAGTCTTGGAAGCGACTGTAAACAAGAAGAACGAAGATGGAAAGCTAGCTAGCTAACTGTGGCTTGGTCCGTATTCTGTAAGCAGATAATAACGAACGACGTGTTTGGCAGCCAGCTTCAATTCTGCATAAAAGAGAGCAAAAATCCTGCTTTTGATGCCTCCTCTAACAGGAGGAAATCGAATAATCCTCTTGTTTCTCCTGTCTGCAACAATATTATTCATTTCTCTTGTCAACTGATGATCTGAATACTCCAGCTTCTTAATCTCTGCAACCGTCTTCTTATCCATTAATTTCGGACTGGAAGCGAGAGAATATATTGTTTTTGTTTGCATGAAATTGGCAGAAGGCGGTGAGCTTTAAATGTGTGTAATCTTTGTGGTGACAGAAGAAGGTGATAAGAGGAACCTTCGTGTGAGTTTCATGCAATTTACTACAATTTCAATAATAGCGTATAATTCCAATACAAATCTAACTTTTTAATCTAGTACGCAAATACAAAATCCCTTCTCAACTAACACTAACTCAATGCACAGTATAATATTTTTCTTTAGTCCATATTAGCACACAATAATTATATATACTTCTTAATACCTATTAAATTTAGTTACTTTGAAATGGCTAAAATTAAATCTAAGACAGTAATTAATACATAATTATTATATATATGAAATTTAATCTTAGTTATTCAAAGTGTTTAAATCTAATAACTACTAAGAATTGTAAAAACAAATGTAAAATGTAAAGTGAAAGGAATTATTTTATATATATAATAGTTGACAGGCAAAAAATGACTCCCCCTTCAAAGCAAGAAGAAAAGGATAATTCTCTCTCTCTTACCAATGTCAAAGGGAAATTTTTTGATTTATATTTAATTTATAGGATGAGGTGGACAAAATTAGTAGATAAAGATATATGTCGAGGTATTTTATCCTCTTTTTATATATAATATTACAAATTAATCTACTTTTTTTATTCTTATAATCAACAGAATAACTCAATATATATTTATATCATTATTTTAAATGATGATTTAAGTTAATATATTAAGAGATTTTTTTTTCCAAAAATTTCTTTTTAAAAAGATAATGGAGGAATTTTTTATTCTAATTTCACAGGGACTTAAAGGCTGCTAAAACGTGACAATAAGAGTGTATATCATTGGTTAGAACATGAAGATCATTTTTGACTCTCATGGATATTTAATTACAATCAACATGAATAAATAATGCCGTGCTCATGAAAACAATTAAATGTGAATTATCTCAGAAATTTTACAAACTCACATACAATGTATCGTATTGTAAAATATATAAATATTACAATAATTATCAGACGTATAGCTAAACTTAAACTCTGAATAGCGAACGTCGGTAATTTTCAAAGTTCAAATTTTACAAAGTCTGAGGCTAAATTGTATGTAAAACAGTGTTTTCCATATAATTCAGCATCATCTTAACTAAATTCGTATCTTAAATAATGCAGACGTCTGCAGAAGAAAAATACCCATCGAATATTTTCCTCGTGCTGACGATAGGGAAATATTCTAGAGTTGTTGATTTTTGCAAAGACGAATCTGCCTTATCTTCCGAGCTATGACCGTAATGCCCATAATCAAATCTTTGAAAATCTGACGCTTGATACTTCCTCTACCTCGAATAGGTCGAGCCATGAAATCATTGTCAATAATTTTTCCAGGCTTCATCGCTTCACTACACTCATCAGAATACTCATTAATTCTACAGCTACTGTTCATTTTCTTCTCTCTTCTACTCATATATTATCCAGTAGTAAAGCTGAGGAGTTTGAATTGGATTGAATATATAGGAAGAAGAAGAAGAAGAATGTCAAAGCAGCTGGCTAGTTGGAATGGAAATTACATTTAAAATGGAGAGTTGTATGACATCTTATGCATACGTAGATAAACAGTTAATTAATCAAAACAAAGTCCTTGTCAATGATTCTAATAAATCAAACCATATAATATACAATGCATTTTGAAGTAGAGTCTCTAAGCATTGTATCCATCGAAAAGAGTTGTAGTGTTATCACATGTACGCAGTGGCAATATAACTTTGCTGAAGATTAGTTTGTATTGATAAAATTTGTATTTCTATTACAACTCTTGTTAAAATCAACTTTTTGATAATAAATTTATAATAAAATATTTGTTTCATTATAATATTAAAAATTTTAACTTTATTTTAAGATTTTTAATTTCAAATAATATGAAAACTGGTTTATTAGCGTTACAGCAATGAGGTGATGTGGCAATTACAGAGAAGTTTTCACATCACTTAGATCTAAATTTTAAAATATAATTTAATATTTATAGTATTATTCATTTTTTAAAAACTATTTTCAGGTAATTTGAGAGAGCAGTCAGCTATGGAAAATAACTATGTATGGATTTCTACAAGGGTTTTGAGTCATATTTGCAACATACAAACATCTGTAATTTTTGCAGTGGTCTGTGTTCTGTTTCGCCCGCAAAATATATATGAAATTGTTTCTAGCCGGCAGCGATACTTCAGTTCCACAATTTTCCATACCATGTATTTGAAATGAAAAAGACCTAGCATCTGCCCGCCAATAAATTAATTAATTAGATATAATAATGAAATATAATGAAGAAAATGGAAATGACAATTAATATGCCTACCATTGTTAATTTTTGTTTGTCTCATATTGATCGATTATTCCATATTTCAGAATAGAAGCCATCAGCAGTCATAGAAGAATATGAAAAACAAAAATCCCAAGCAGGATATTCTAGAAGTTGATCAGAATTCTACACGCTGTATATATATATATATATATTTGCTAGAATATATTTTAATCAAGTTGCTTACAAATGAGGAGACCATTATTAATTTGTTCAACATTTTACAGTCACGCCAACACACAGGAGGAGAATGAAAGGTTTGGAATCTAATACAGTTATTTATAATATAATTTTTAATCCTGAAAAAAATTAAAAATTATATGCATTCGTTCCAAATTAAGGAAAAGGTTACATGAATACACTAAATGGGGTGAGAGAAGTCTGCAATACTATTACTGAACATAAAATGGAATCAATACTCTTTCACTCTTCTTCAACAACGATTTTAAAGGATATTCTTCTATCAGTTTTTATCAAAAGAATATCTCCAACTAAAATAAACTCATATATATAACGAACATAAAACGCTAATTGATAGTAAATTTGACTTGTATTTAGAATTCGTTGGGTTTTAAAATGATATTTATTAAACACTTGTTCTATTTGTTTTGAAAGCACAACAATCCCAAATAAAAATCTCGATATTTTATTACTCTCTTTTAAAATGATCACAACATAAAACTCCTACGGTTCCGTTACCGCGTGTACTTATCTCTCTCTATATTATCCAAAGAGTCTCAAACATATATAAATACCAGAGGCATTGTTGATACTCAGGCCGGCAGAGTTAAATTATATCCATGTATGCAAGCTAAGCTAAGCAGAGGTACAGATACATTGATTTGTTTTTATCTTCTAGAAGAGGAGACTGGTGGAATAAATTAAGATTTCATGATTAAGTCTTCAGTCAAGGATAATGATGTATTTCTATCTCGTTTAGTTGTAATGATTTGTATTGCTTACATACCGTCTTTAAGGTTAAAATTCATCTTATCTCTGGGTTATAAACGTCGTTCGTGCCAAGTTAATGTGACACACTCGTAATTGTTTCAAATTCCTAGACATCTAGTTTAGTCTGCGTTCACATTTCGTATTAGACAAGCAAAAATCATATTCAAATTCTCTTAAGGAAAGCCATTTTCGGGTCGATTTAGGTTCCACGCGTTTCGTTTGTTAACTGGATGTGTTTGCCTGTTTTTGGATGGATGATGTGCTTCTACACAGAGCTTACAAGGTTCCATGTCATTGACACCGTGGACAAAGTGACGAGCCTGATTTGATCGACAAATTTCCTGGAAAACAATGATGGAATCACCAGGGAATTTGGATGGAGTTGTTACTTGCTGCTGCTAAAATGCTGTGTGCATCATGCACAGCGCAGAATTGTACCTTTCCAGGTTAAATTGAGGTTTAATACCAAGGGGTTTGTACCAAACGCATTCTGTTATTGTTAAATGGAATGAAGTTAATGGGATCAGAAAGAGATAAAAAACACATTTGAAATAAGACTTGACCAATTCAGCTTTACAAGTGATTTACAAAACACTAAAGACATGAGCTGATAGAAAAATGAACAAATGAACGCAGTTCCAAACAATGGTGAGCAATATCTTCTAATTAAACAACTATATTAGTTGCCAAAGAATCAAACAATGTTTGTTTTCAAGCAACTTGAGCCTTGAATTTTGAAGTTTTGAGTCTCAATTGAGCATTTTTTGGTGACCTGAGCTACGCTGCTTGCTGCTCGGCACATGCAATCAGCTGCTACATTTTTCTTTTTGTGTTTAAAGAAGAAATGCAAACAGAGCTTGAAATATAGATTTCGATCTTTCCAGATTTTTGGGAGAATGGGAACCTTCCTTATTTGCAGTTACCGGACATTGAATACGATCTTCCGATTTTCCCTGGTAAATATGCAAATAAACAGATTAGCAATTTACTTCTGTCTGTGCAATTATTTTTCACATAATTCCACAAAAATACATGCTAAGATCAATGTGTTAAATATATTAGCCAATGCAGCTCATTCGGGATTGAGGTGGTTCTTCTTTGCCTCGAAAACAAATCTAAAAACGTGTGTGGTAACATCAGCTTTTAGTAGAACCCACACTTTTTACATTAATCTTTGACATCTTTACTTTTATCCCACAGTTACACTGGCTTAAAATCCACTAGACTGCAATACCTAACTTTTGCGTTAAATCTAGACAATCAAGTACGGTAATTTTGCCATCATCAAAAATATAACAGGGCAATTATATCAAAAATATATATCCAATTTATTTAGACGCCTAATGTACCTCTGCTGCATCATTGAGAGGTCCCCAATATTCCATGCGATTGTAAAATTTTGAGCTAGAATGGAAATAAACCCGGACTAAAGCGTCCATCAGCTCAGGATGTTCTCTAAAAAGCATCGAATCTCCGTATAGCACAGCTTTAACAACCTGGTTTGTATTCAAACAGAAAGTCCAGTCACATAGTACATGTTAAGCTGCTACAATCATCATTAGCAGTTCAGCCACCACAAGAATTGCAACATAACATATGAAGGCAGACAGAGGTAACACAACTGTTTCATCGTATTGCACAACGCAATTTTGAACACTACTATGGATCAGGATAAGTTGTTAAAGGAAAACTCACCAGAGGCATTTCCTTGGAGAAAATGTGGTATCTAAACTCAGCAGCAAGGTCTCGCAAGATATTGGGGCCACTCACATAGCAATGGATGTGCAAACATATATCACCTTTCACTTTCTTCCATTCAGCTACCACGTCATCCTTAAGGTACCATCCTCTTAACTGTCACAAAGACATGGCAATGCAGACATCAACCAAAGGTTCAGATATTGTATGCTAGATATTGTTCATCACCCAGCTAAAGACAGTCTTTATAAGTTAATCTTGACATAAACACAAACATTGTCAAATGTCTTATTAATTTGGAAATTTAACCAACATTTATGCTAATTACGAGTAAACCTGACTAGATGTGAGCAGTTCAGACATGTTGCAGAAAGTTCAAATGCCAAATAACAGAGTGAAACTTACTATGTGTCACAAGTGTGTAGTTTAGACATAGTCTAGCAAGTTCAATGGCAAATTAAGGAATTAAATTCATACCTGTTCAAGGTTGATGATATTAGATATAGTCAAGGTTAAGTTAGCAGTAAAATCACAATGAGATAGAATGTACGTCCTCGGGAGAATTCTGGAATAATCATTCATCCCTTCTCCCATAAAAACAACTTTCAGCTTTGATGCTTCAAAACTTGCTGGAGGACCCAAGAGCCTTGCAGCCTAGAAATAAAATAGATTAATACGGAACTGTGCAAGTTTTGTTTTTAACTAAAATTTTAGATAAGTATATTGACTAAGCAACATTGCTTGCTCCCTTTAGTTGGATGACGAAAGTAAGGGGGGAAAGATGGCAAATTTTGGAAACCAAAATCTAATTTGACATTCCTACGAAATCCTTACCGTAGCAGTTGGGTGCTAAAACAGAGACGAAAGCAGCTCTATGAGATATAACTGTATACACACACACACGAAGGTTTGCAACTAGGAAAAGGCATTAACATAACCAAATCTTTCCAAAATTTCATCAAATGATTTCTAAAAGCCTACATTCTCAATTCCAGTGTAGCCATATTACCCATTACATCAATTAATGCCCAGATCATGGCATTGTCGTAAACGAAAATTTACTTAACTTTCATAAGAAAATACCATCATATTACACCAAGTAGGTTCAAAATTACAAATTTAGTCAAAATTCCATTACCAATTATCAACAATGATCCAAAGCTGAACAGAAAGAAATAAGTCAGATATTTCATTCAACTTTCTGGTCTATCAATGTTGGGTCCAAACAAAGAATTGCTCAAGCAGAAACAATCAACTAAAAAAAATCATCTCAAAACATAATCCTGCAAATTAAACTACCACATTATACTTCAAAACACTACAGTGCCATTATATATATAAACATAAACAACATAAAGCGAAGAGCGACTAAAGAAAAACCTCATAGACAAGAGTACCGTAAGAAGCTCTACTGCTTCTAAAACAAGAAAGCTGAACAGGTTTAGAATTATATTTTCTGGAATACTTGAGTTTTGTATTGTTGGAAGAAAAATCTGTCAATGGTGAATGTGAAAATGCTGAATAGTAAGGAGAATGAAAGGCCATGGAAGAAGCATAACCACTCCTCAGTCTTTCTATTCTTCTTCATTTTTCACAACCCACCATTGTTTTTCTTCTTCTTTGTCTTTGAGTTCAATTTGGAGAGAGAAAGAAGTGCCTATGTGGAGAATTGGGGTTCATAGAGTTCTGGGAAATTCATTTTTCAACCCCCACAAGGACAAAATCTATTTCAAGCTCTTCTCTCCACGGGTTGTATTCTATTTTTCAAAGTTTGGTAGATGAATTCCCATTGGCTGTTGAGTTGGAAGTTGTGACACGTCATCACTGTTCTCTTGTATTTTTGATAACTTGTGGATAATGTGATGAGGTGGCTTTGCCTGATGGGTTTTTAAGCATATTGGAGAAAGAACAGCACCTGATAATTGGGCTTCATGGGCCATATAAACAAGTAAAATTTTGCCGGTCGGATCGACTTAAAATTTAAATAAGCCTACCATCATTTTAATTATAATTATTTATTATATATTGTAAATGCATTGGTGGATATACACCAAATCAAGCACGAATAAATTTATTCAAAGCATAACAAAATTAATTCTGTATAATTTTAAACATTTTTTGTATGATTCTGTATATTTTTGTGTAGCCTTTTTATATATAAAAGTGACAATTAAAATTGTCCTTCCCAGTTTCTATAAATAGAAAACCTTGGAATTGTAGATGCCATACAATCAAATAAAGGAAATGAATAAATGACTTGAAATGAAATGATTCCTATTTCTTCTCCCCACCTCTCTCTGGGTCTTGGCTGCATTATTTTCCCTTTGTAATATTTTGGTTGATTACTTGATTTCAATCATATTCGTCTACTTTACTACACCTTTATTCATGTCAAGAATAATTGACCCTTTTCCAAGATGAATAACTGTCTCCCCTTTATGGAGTATAGATGATGCAATGACTGTTGGACCCATGTTAAGAATATGATGATGGGTATTGTGGGCCCAATGACCATGTTCTTATTGATGGGCCTAAACATAAAACACGAGAAATCTGTCGGGGTATGATTTGTAATGCATGAATTGGCAATGCCTATGTTCTTATTTTTTTGCCGCATGACTTTGATTACTTGAAATTAACTATTTATAAGTCAAATTTATTGCAATTTGACGCTATATTTCAGGCAATTATAAGTTTGTCTACTGTCTTGATACTAGCTGCATAACCAAAATTACGCAATTTCTGTTTTTGGTGACTTTGGCTAATTAGGTAAAACGCAGAGAAATACGACGTCGTGATCCATATTCCTAGCAATTGGTCACTGTTTCTTCTTATGCGTTGGTGGAACGCTGTCGAAGTCTCACTCGTAAAAGCTTAGCTGTCAAATGAAATGATACTCCTAAACTTTCGTTTACGCGCTCCTCTTTGACATTTTTCATTTTTCTTTGAATATAAAACCTGACATTACCGTTTCACTTTGCTAGACACAGTTCAGGTTCGACTTTCGAGGCAAAGTTAGCTAAGGTAATCTTGATGTTCTGCTCTTGTTCTTCATTTTTAATGGTGGGGAAGCTTTTGTTTTCTTTGAGGCACTCATACAACACTTGGTGTTTCAATTTATGTTTTCTTTGGGGCATTCATCTAACACTTGTGTTGCAATGCGTTGGTTTCGCCAATGGATCTGGTTCTCTTTGGCTATTATGTACGATTCTTTTGACCCAGTTAGGAAATTCGGAAGACCCAGGTTATGATTTTTCTGCTCTGCTTGAACTGTGAATTGGCT
Organism: Trichilia hirta; assembly: GCA_035221805.1. Lineage (NCBI taxonomy): Eukaryota > Viridiplantae > Streptophyta > Magnoliopsida > Sapindales > Meliaceae > Trichilia > Trichilia hirta. The sequence continues at coordinate 2,682,051 of JAWDEX010000004.1, read as the reverse complement.
TGTATAGATCTGTAGTATTAATCATTGTAGGAGTTTATTTTGGTTATTTTCATTTGCGCGCTCATACAAACTTGAAAGAGAAGGAATGGACTCAAGTTTCCCGGAAATCATCATTATCTTTATAAAAGGGCGTGGAGTACTTAAGTTCCCCGGAATGTACTTAAGAACTGTGATTGTCCACAAGAAAATGGAATCTTGTAAAAGGGCCTTCAGTTGATGAAAGGGTTTAAGGAAATTAATCCAGCTCACAAAAGTGTCGGGAAAAGATCAAATCTTGGTTTTATCTCAGAGTCAAACAAAATAGTGTCAATTATGAAAGAGTGTTGAGCTTCTTTCACAAGAAAGATGCATTCTAGACCCATTTAGCTTGGTTTCAGTTAACAGACCGTTGCAATAAGAAAGATTTCGTATCATTGAAAACTAGTATCAGCAAGAGAATTCTTAGCAAATTTCAGTTCTCTTTAACGGCCCATCACCATTTTTTTTAATTTGTTTTTCAATTCTAGACTTTTAGGAGTTACTGAAAAGCTCTGTTCTGTTTGATTTCAGGAGGTTTGTCTTGATGACTGGATCATATATTGTTGTTGGTACTCTGATTATCTAAGTGGGTTATTTGTGCGCAAATAATATGGCTGTGGGGAAGTATTCCAGAGTTGATGGGAGGAAGTCATCAAATTATTGTTCAACAGTTAGTATAGTTGTACTCGTAGGTTTTTGCTTGGTTGGGGTTTGGATGTTAATGTCATCATTTTTGACTGTTCAGAATTCAGAATTTTCATCTTGGGAGGTTATAAATGGGATGAAACAGACAGTAACTGAGAAGGTTTCTAAGATATTCAATGAAAATTTGGGTGACTTACAAGAAGATGCCAGCAATGATGAGACTAGTGAGTCTAAGAATACGTTTAATAAAAATCAGGACAAAAATTCAACGGAGGAGAGTTCAGATGAAAAGGTGGAATCCGAAGAGGAACCTAAATCAGAAGCAGAAAATGTTGGAAACAGAAAAAGGGAAGACGGAGAATCCAAAAGTGGAGATGGAGGTTCAAATTTGAAATCTGGGGAAACAGAAGCTGAAGGTGGTGAAACAAATAAAAGTGAACAGACTGAATTACAGGAGAGCTCGGATGAAAATAAATCTGAATCACATGGGGCCAATGAAACCGAAAAAGAGAGTTCTCAAGATCAGAATAAGAATCCAGAACAAGTTATTGGTCAGAATGAAATGATAAGTAGCAAAAAGAATTGGGCTTCAACTGAAATTTTCTCAGCTGGCGACCAGTTAGAAATTTTGAATGAAACTGATGCTCAAAATGGGGCTTGGTCAACTCAAGCTATTGAGTCACAGAATGAGAAAAAATCACAGCAATCTTCCATATTGGAAGACCAAATTCATTGTTGGAAACTCTGTAAGTCCACTGCTGGGCCAGATTACATCCCTTGCCTTGACAATTGGCAAGCTATTAGAAAGCTTACAAGTAGAAAGCATTATGAACATCGAGAAAGGCATTGTCCTGAAGCATCTCCGACCTGCCTTGTTCCTTTGCCAGAAGGATATAGACGCTCAATTAAGTGGCCCAAAAGCAGGGATAAGGTATGATATTATATTCTGAGTACTGAAAATATCTTTGTAATTCACTTTGGGCTGAAATTTATTCTTATGGTGTGTGATGCAGATATGGTACTATAATGTACCAAACAGAAAGCTTGCAGAGGTTAAGGGGCACCAAAATTGGGTTAAATTTAGTGGTGAATATCTTACTTTTCCCGGTGGTGGAACTCAGTTTAAAAATGGTGCTCTTCATTACATTGAATTCATTCAAAATGTAAGCACTTGTCATATCTATTATTTTTTGGTCTGCAACTGGTCGTAGTGATATGTTGATTATTCTTTATGGAACAGTCGTTAACCCAGTGTATCTCATAAGCTATTTCCTGGGTTTATGGAGTCATAATAAAAATGTGTTGACTTTTTTTGTTTCATGCATCTTTATACTGTGTATGTGTGTGCGTATTAGGTGCGAAGGGAACATAGCTGTATACTGTGCGTCACACATGATGTATTTTCTGGTTCTATTTTTCACGCTTCTTTATGTAAAAACATATGTGCGGTGTTTATACAAAGAGATGCCCTTTTGTATACACAAAGCTAGATAGGCACTTATAGTTGATACAATATACATGCTTCTTTTGTTTCTCTTGTTGTCTTTACAAAAATGTGTCTGCAAGCAAATACATCTTATAGCTTTGGACTCTTCATTATTCATAAACATTGGCTGAATTAAATATAGAAAAAAAGTGAATGGGGAAATGAGAGATGTTGGATTCTCCTAGTCCTCATTAATTAACCTTTTATACAAAGGATTGCTGGTCTATATTTGAACAAAATGCACACATCTGGAGGAGATAGGAAGTGTAGTATAGTCATTTCCAATTCTTCTAGTTATCCTTTAGTGTAGTGCTATAACATCCATGTATGACCTCTTCCGATACTCCAGAATCATTTAAATATTGGATAATACATATTTTTCACCTAATGAGCTTTCTTGGCATTCAAGCTGATCTGCTGTCTGATTTTCTTTCAATTCTTGCAGTCTATTGACTAATAACTTGATACTGTCGATACAAAGTTTGATAACTTGGATATTTCCGTAATTTCATTGTCTTGAAAATTTTTCGGGTGTACTCTGCTTGTTGCTATAATTGCTTTGTTTTTTATGTCCTCCTTTCACTCCATTGATTCTCCTATTCTCAAGAGGACACATAACTGGTTTTGGTTTTAGCTTTAGTGCTGCAGTTGATTGAACTAAGCAGAGAAATCAGAGTCTGGTTGACATTTGATTATTCTGAATGGTATATCTTAATATGCATATCTGTAATGATAATGCAGTCTCGTCCTGATATTTCATGGGGGAAAAGAAGCCGCGTAGTATTGGATGTTGGTTGTGGTGTGGCCAGTTTTGGAGGTTATCTTTTTGAAAAAGATGTCATTGCAATGTCATTTGCCCCCAAGGATGAACATGAAGCCCAAGTGCAATTTGCACTTGAGCGGGGGATCCCTGCCATTTTATCTGTTATGGGCACTAAGAGACTACCGTTTCCCAGTTTGGTGTTTGATGTTGTCCATTGTGCCCGTTGTAGGGTTCCCTGGCATATTGAAGGTTCTCTGTTTCTGTTTCTTTCCCTTGTATTTTTATTGTCAATATACATGCGTGTGTATTATTTAAGGTTCTTTTCTGATTTAGTGCTACGTTTTGTGCATTATAGGTGGAATCCTTCTGTTGGAGCTCAATCGTGTTTTGCGACCTGGTGGTTACTTTGTCTGGTCCGCAACTCCAGTTTACCAAAAGCTCCCAGAAGATGTTGGCATTTGGAAAGGTATTCAATGCATTCTAATGCTGAGTAGTTTTGTCTCAAGGGACAGGAGAAGTTCGAGTTAACAGCATTTTTCTTCATGATGATTGGTGGCAGCAATGTTAAAGCTAACAAGTTCAATGTGCTGGGATCTGAAGACAATCAAGAAGGATAGGTTGAATGCTGTTGGTGCGGCGATATTTCGAAAGCCAACTTCTAATGAGTGTTACAAGAAAAGACCTCAAAATGAGCCTCCACTCTGTGCAGAGTCAGATAACCCAAATGCTGCCTGGTACTTGTTTGTTTCTGTCGTGATTTTAGCCTCCCTTTGTAAAAATTTGGTGTGATCAGTAAAATCATGTGATGAGATTTTGAAAACATCTAAAAAAAGTAATCCTGATCAATGCAGAATGTATGTGTAGACATTAAAGTTGGCTTGGTATAAGGTCATAGAAAGTTTAGATTGTTCTGTTTCTTATCTAAATTAAAAATAATGCACTTTTCATTTATTTTGGGAAGAATTCAGTTTCAATAAGTAATATGGTTCACTGTTTATGACACTATGACAAATTATTTCTTACGCATTGTCCTCAAATGTTATATTGCAAATGCCATGTGTTGATTCAACAATGTTGTTAGTATGTGTTAAGTTATTTTTCAGTTACACATTCATTGAGGACACTGCATATTCAGTAAGCTTCTATTTCTCTGCTCATGAATGTTTGACCTTGAGAGTACAAGCTGGTTTACTTGGGAGAGGGATTACCCACCTTTGTTCTTTGGAAAGTGATATTTTGCATTACAATAAATTGTTTCTGTGGTTTTATGTTTTCAGGAATGTGCCACTTCATGCATGCATGCATAAAATACCAGTAGATGCTTCACAGCGTGGGTCTCGTTGGCCTGTCCAGTGGCCGTTAAGGATGGAGAAGCCACCTTATTGGTTGCATTCCAAGGTTGGTGTTTACGGAATAGCTGGTCCAGAAGATTTCACAGCTGACTACCAGCATTGGCAAAATGTGGTCTTGAATTCATATTTGAATGGAATGGGAATTGACTGGCTTTCCGTGAGGAATGTCATGGACATGAAAGCTGTATATGGAGGGTGAGTTAGTCTACATTTTCGTTCTTTATATATCTAATCCAATATAGAGTATGGTCCTCAATTTGATAATTTTCTGTTAGCAAGTGGAATTTTATTAATGTTTTAGAAATACATTGATGGACCTCTTGGCATGCTGTTGTCATACTATTTGGTGCATTCTAATATTATCCTTCTACAACTCTACTATTTTCATGGTTTCAAGTATTTCTTTCTTTTTTTTTTTGTGATATTAGGTTTGCTGCAGCATTGAAAGACTTGAAATTGTGGGTTATGAATGTAGTCCCTATCAACTCTGAAGACACCCTGCCAATCATTTATGAACGTGGTTTGTTTGGTTTGTATCATGATTGGTGTGAATCCTTCAACACGTACCCCAGATCTTATGATCTTCTTCATGCTGATCATCTCTTCTCTACGATCAAAGAAAGGTTTTTATCTGAATCTTTATTTTAATTTTTTTTATCTTCAATATGCAGTTTTCCCACAGTTACGGTCTCAACTAAAATGGTAAGCCTAGATGGTTGCTCTGACCTAATGAGGTTCACTGATCACAGGTGTGACTTAAAGGCAGTTATAGCAGAAGTTGATCGGATGCTGAGGCCAGAGGGAAACTTGATTGTCCGGGACAATACCGAAACCATTGGCCAGATTGAGAACTTCGTGAAATCTCTAAATTGGGAAATCAGAATGATTTTTACCAAAGACAATCAAGGACTGCTTTGTGCTCAAAAGACTTATTGGCGTCCCAATGGGACAGAGACAATTTTATCTGTCATTATTTAAGCACAAAGCTTCTATCATTATTGTTGGTCCTCTGGCAAACTTGATATTTTTGCTTATCAGGTATTATTCTTGACACTGCTACACAACTTGGTCTAGATTTAGTTTTTACTAGAAATTGTAATATCATGCAGTAATAAAGATTCAATTTACACATGCTAGGTTTATATGTCATATGCCATATGATTTCCTCTTCATTTTTTTTTTCAAATAACGTTCAACTCTTTATACCTTTATCTTATAAAAAATTTGCTTGAAAGGCTCAATACTTTAATAATAAATTAAAAAGAAAAAAGGAAAAAAGCTTTTTATAATTTTCAACAAGGGACACAGACAACAATGAGTCAAAAAGAATATTAATGGCAATGGGCCGCTTTGTCTACCTTCTTGTCTTCCAACTCCTTTTGTTTCCAATAAATCACGTTTCAACAACTTAATCTTATCTTTCACCCGACATTCTTACAACTTAAACTACTTTAAAATTGCCTTTTTTGCAACAAAAATGGACCAAATTTTTAAGTTTTCAGCACTTCCTGCTGGGAAAGGAAAGTGAATGAACTCTTTCAATTTGCCCATCACGTTCTATTAATATTGCCTCTTAGCAACGTCGCGTGAACGATTAAGGATAGATTTGAAGACATCTTTTATTACTTTGTTAAGCACACTATAAATTGCGATGATTTTTAAATTTATCAAAAGCCTTTTTTAGTTGCCCATTCTGAACATAAAAATTAATCTAGTAAAACGATTTTAATAGAGGAGGATAAAAAAACTGGGACGGTCAATTCGCACTTTAATTTTGACTTTAAAAACCCTTTTGCTTTACATATTCATTGAAAAAAAAATTTAAAAATAATTTTACTTTAATACACTTTTATAAATATTTAAAAAGTCTTTAATTAAACTTTTTCTATTATTTATGTTATTTTTTTTACAGTCATAAAAATATTTATCCTACTTAATTTCAATTTGAAATAAAATTTCAAGTGAGTCTTTTGATTCACCAATTAATCCAACAAATTACTTCAAAACCTGTATATAAATTTGACCATATTGTACAGCTAATAACTCTTTATTTAATTTCAAGATTTGATAGTTCTTAAAAATTCACATTCAAATAGAATTTGAATATGTAAAAGCATAAAAATATTAAGAATTGCTAAGGTACAATTGATTAAATTGAAACAAAACATACTTATAATTGGACACGATAACATACTTATAATTAGAGATGATATTTTATTAAATATATAATTCAAATAATTTATAAATTACTGAGATAATTTATGAATTTAATATGTAAAAATAATGCCTTCAGTTCACTTAAATCCTCCCAAAAATCATTTTCTTTCTACATGAATTGATTGTAAAAAAAGATATGATATTAAAGCGAAAAAATTGTAGAATTTAAAACAAAAAATTATAACTGAGGTTTTTCTTTTTATATTTTGATGAGTGTTAAAAGTAATATTTTTTATATATTTAAATTATATTGTCTTTAATACTAATTTATATTAAAGATATTTTATTAGTAATTTTTTTAAAATCAAAGTGTTCATAGTAAAAATTGGATTGCAAATAAATCCATCAAAAAATATTAATAATAAAAAATTTTCATTAATTTAAAGAAATTTAGTTAGCTGCCAAACTATCTGACCTTTTCTATAAAATATATGGATATTTCACTGACAATATTGATAACCAACATCTTCTCATATTGTATAAAACAATTTCTTTGCTGGCAAAGGAGGAAACAAAAAGTGTCCAAGACGCTTCTTTTGGGCTTTTTAAAAATGTGTCGTCTGTCTGGCTTCTCCGCAATCGAATTGAAACGAACGAAAAAGTACCCTCTCCTCTCATGTTTGCATGATTGAAATTATGGAATATGATTATTTATTAATTATAAATTATAATTTTAATTAGGGTTTAGGAGGTTTTTTCAATTAGCAACATAATTAATATATTAAAAAGCGCAAAGCTTGCTTACTTCGCAAATTGTTTATTATTAACACATGCTCTTCTTTGACTGGCACATTGTTTATTAGTAATAATAAGCTGAGTTCGTGTGCTTTTAGTATGGTTCCATGTCTATAATGATTAAAAGTAAAATAAAAGAAAAATGATAATAAAATAACAATATCAATTCGAAGAATTGTACATTTAACGAATTCTGTTTTTTTAGTGGGAACGTTCCTAAATTTTTGTAAAAAAGAAAAATTATTAATATCTTACTTTAGTAAATTGCAAAGGTTAGCGTGTGAATTTTTTATATAAATTTAATTGCTAAATATAATATTATTGTAATTATACTATAAATGCCCCATTTATATTATTGTTATACCTAACACTGATAGTGTATAATATTAATTCATATTAAGTAATTAGCAATGGAAACCTGGCAAGTTAAATGTTCTTATATTATCCGTGTATTATGTCAAAGTGGCATTACTAATGGTATCAAATTGTCAATTGAAACAAGTTTGACAAAGAAGATTTCCAGAAGTAGAAATAAGAATTAAATAATTTTAAATTAATTCATTAAATTATTAAACCCAACAAAATGGGTGGTCCAATGTAGTGAATATTTTAATTAATCCCTCAAATTCCTCACTTTTCTCATCATCGAACTAAGATTTTATAATAATATTTATCAATTCCGTTGGACAAAGGAGAGCAACAGTATGAGCTTCTCAACTAAGTTTCACAATTATAAAATACTCCTTTGTCTGCCATTGACACAACTTTCTTCAAACAAACAAAGTTGGCAATTTCCTTACATTACTCAACATGTCTCCTTCAAAGAATTTCTCTAAAGCTGATGAAAATATATCTTTCAAGATATCGGAGAGTTCTCAATTCATATTCTCATATGCATCTTCTGATCTTCAAAGGATATTATGATATTCAGCATCAAAAACATGTTACTTTCTTTGAAGCACAAGCGCTGCTTTTTCTTTTTCCTTCTTCTTCTTAGTTGGATTTTCAATCTTTCATCAACAGAAGCGGCAAGAGTATTTCCGAAAGCTTCTTCTTGGGAGCAAATGCTTCCGAAAAAGCTTCCTTCTCCTCCTTCAGCTCCTTCAAAAGGTACAAATGCTGTATCTACATCGTCGTCGACGGTGATCAAAGCAGCTAAAACTCGCCCTTCATCGGCTGGAAAAGTTTAGTTTGTGATTCCAGGAAGTTTATCACATCAACATTCCTCCAACGGTAGACATTAATATGTAATCTTCAGACTTCTGCAACAATGGGAAGGAAATGATGAAGGGTTTTGTAAATTAGTCAAATTCTATCACTTGTAGATTTTGTGTTCAGCTTGGTGGTCTCTCTTAGAATACCGTAGTAAAGAAAATCGAGCAGAATTTAATTATTCGGATGCTAATCTCGAGCTGGAAGGAATTCGCTTGGAGGCTACAACAATGGAGGAGTCATGAATTACTTGTTTTGTATATTAATTAATTAATTACTCGAGAAGAATAACGATGTTAGAATGATGAAATTTATAGTAAATTCTTCATGTAATATCCCTTCTTATTTGCAATTTCCCTCAATATTAATAATTACGTAAACTCCTGATTTTCCTTATTAAATGGATGCCAAATCTTGTCGAGTGAGCTCTAGTACCTGCGTTGTGCGGATGATACAGTTAGCTAACTAGATTCATATAGTTTAACTACGTTTTTATCATAAAATTTTTGTTGTTAGAAATTGAAAATAAATCACATAATAAAGCTTCAAAGCTCTTATTAAATAATTTTACAGACTATTCAGTGATGAAGTTGCAATATATCTGGAGCATCTAATTTATATTAATTCTTCCACCACTCCCATATTTGTAAGCATTGGACTTCTGATCAGAAAGCAAGTTTTAATGTGTCTCTTGAGAATTCAACTCAGCTTTATCCCAAGGACTTTGATTAATTCATCATTGCCAATTCTTTTAATTCCATTGTTGTCCTCTCCTCTCCTTTCACTCTTAAGCATTCTGTTGCTAGCATCAGCCATTTCCTTGAGCTGTTTCTTATTGACTCCATTTGCTAGATGATTCTCAATATTATCCTCTCAATCCTCAGGCCTGTCAAACGGTAGTAGTGCTTTCACTGACCTCAGCGGCTATTCAAGAACAAAAAAAAAGTAGACTTGCTTTCTGCAAGAGATAAAAGAAATAAGGTGTCAGAGATTAATATTGAATAATTATTATTATTTAAATGGGAGTTTAGTCTTGTACTTATTTAGTTTATTTATTTATTTATTTTTATATTTTTATATAAAGATTATATATACCTTCTTTTGGCTATTGGCTACAAATAAACAATTTTTATACATTTATTTGAATAATTATATTCAAAATAAAAATAAAGTAGTCCGTAGTAAACGGAGGTTCTTAATTAAAATCGAAGTTTTCAGAGAGACAGAATTGTACAAATTTAAGATTTTAGAGAGAATATGATAATATTGTTAAGGTATTGTTACGAGAGATTATGATCTTAATGTATCTATATTAAAATCTCAAGTTGTGGTTGTATCCTAATTTTTGAATTATGAGATCTCAGGTGACCTGGCAGCTAAGTTAATAATTTTACATCACTGCAATTATTAAAAAATTATAAAAATAAAGATTTTAAAATAATATAATAATTAATAATTTTTTAATTATTACAGTTATATGATATGACACTACCAATTTAATTGAATATCTTAAAATCTCTAAATTACTCCTCAATAAATATACAATTTTATTTGATTGGAAGATTTAGAGGCCTTTTTTTCTAATCCTTAATTGTCTGAATTTATATATTTAAGGTACTCAAAATTGTTTATCATTTTAAGACATTTTTTGCTTTTTTTTTTTTCTACTTTTTATTTGAATCTTAAAAATCTTTAAATCTTTATGAAATATATTTACAAAAATATCCTTATCTAATTGATTTATTTACATCGTTACCTATATAAAAATCTAACACTTTTTTTTTTTTTAATTTTCAAAACATATATAATTTTTTTATTAAAAAATTACACAATAAAAATTGATATATTAAAATTATATAATTATTAGTTGTTACTATTTCAATTTAATTTAAATTTATCAGACTATCTTATGAATTAAAAAATAATTCTTTGGAGTCAAACCGAAAATTTCTATATATACTCATATATGACAAACCATTTATAAAATATAGTACAAGAAAAATCAGTATAGATTATTTTGAATGAATGTATTTCACAACTTAAAAGAAAAACAAACAAGTAATTCAACTCATTTAAGGACTTATTTTAATTTTTTAATGTAACTTGATATTCATTAATTAAATTGGATATCCATTTTTATTATTTAGTCATATATTAAAAGTATTATAGTAGACAAATAAGATAAGCAACTACCATACATATCATAGTGCTATCTAATTCTCTATATTATTGTAATATAAACTCAAGTGCTTTATACAAATTTTAACCATGGTGCTACGAGATCAAGGCATTGTCTTTTTGATGGCTCAATTGTGTAAGCATGCAAATCATATCATGTCATAAAACATAAAAAAAATTTAAATTACGGAAGCTTTAGGAAGCCTACTTCTTGCCATTGCTTTTGATGCATTTTGAAGCTTATCAAATTCTTCTAAACTCTCTTAATTCTCTCAAGATGGTATTAAAACAGAATAACGAGTTTAGAACACTAAGCAAAATAAAAAATCTTCTATTTATAGGTATTCTCCCATTAAAGAAAATCTTTTTATTTTAGAGGATTAATGGCTATTATTTACTCTTAATGTAGCAGTTTTGAAATTTAAAGACCACTAAGAAGAGTTATGCCCACTAACAAAAAAATTTAAAGCTATCTTAAAAGTTATTCATGGCCACTAACTTATGACATTAATGACCATGATTATTTTATATTTTTTTACTTAATCCGCAAATTTCTAAATACAATAAATAAAATATATGAATCGTAGCGATAAGTTATTAAAATTAATAATTTCTCTTTTATGTATTACCAATGTATCATGTTTTTAATTACTGCCTTTATGAGATAATTTAACTTTAATAAAAGAACTTTAT
>JAWDEX010000004.1:2659005-2670652 GCA_035221805.1 Trichilia hirta | reverse complement strand
TTATTATAATATGTTATAATATAATTATTGTTATTATTATATTAACAAATAAACTTGACTAATAAAAAGCTTATACTTGTTTTATTTTAATTTGCCTTTTTTAAATGGATGCCACCTTGCTTTCACTTGTATTAATTGATTCAAATCTCTTTTAATTATATTAATTTTATAAGTGAAATATTTGTATACGTAAAAGGTGGTGGTGGATTGGAATCAATTTAATTTTGATTTGTATTGAATAAAATAAAAGGTTTAATAAGAAAGCAAGTGTAGTTAGCTTACGGTGGTGATTTGTTCTAAGTTTTACCATTGTTTTCAAAAGAGCAAGAAATGAATGAAAGGAGAAGGAAAAGAAAAACAAAAGTTGCTTTTGATTTCTATTCCTTTTATGCAAGCTTAGTGTATACATATATGTAGATATATGAACTTAGTTTGAAAATGGTTTGCAAATTATTTTGTAAGTGAAAGTTAGTCTTCAACTACTCACCATCAACTCCATCATCTTCCTTTTAGTGTATGGATACCATTGGAAGCTTGAGATAGACTTCAAGCTTGGTGAAAAAAGTAAGTTAAGGTATGTATTCCATTAAACCTTAAGTAAAAGTATGCTAAAATATTTAGTGTGTTTATATGCATAAAACTAAAATAAATGATACTTTAGGTTTTGCATGAAAACCAACCTTCAGCTACAAAGAGTCATATTTTGAATATAAGTTTTCATTGAAGTTTGTTCCTTTTGTCTTTTTGTGCTATCTGCTTCTGAGCAAAAGTGTTGCATTTATTGTGAAGTAAATATATGTTATTTCAAGATACATTTCAAACAACTATTCTTTTGTTATGGGACATGTAGGGTTTAAAGTCATAAGAGTTCAATACTACTTTGTTTTACTTTGTTATATTCTCTTGTGGAAGTTTGCATACTGGTATAAGGGAGCAAATTGCTTTGTTCTTCCTAATGAATGCCAAATTTTTAATATATTGACATTGAATATCTTTTATTTTCTTAATTTAAAATTCAAATATTATTTTGTTTCCTTATCTTATGGTTTTATATGATTAAGTACTTCAGGTTTGTGTGTATAGGACATATTAGCCATATTAAGTGGGTTAGGGGAGATACAAATATTTTTATATTATTTGTCTTTGTTCTCATGTAAAGTAAAAAAAAAAAAAGGTTAATTTGATCTTTTATATTTTTGAAAATAGCATAGTGATTTATAAATATTTTTTCTCCGCTATACTATTTTCATAATTCATGTACTTTATTTTAAATCCTTTATAACAATTATGATATTTTGGTTTGATCTTACTTAAGTGGATACCCCGTGACTTTACTTTATTTTTGCAATATTTCTTCTCATTCTGCATATTACTATTTTTCACTATTTCTAATAGTTTTGTTTATATTCTTTTTTATCGTATATTTATTAATATTTTGAACCTATAGTGGTATAAATGTGCTTATATCTTTTGATTCTTTATTGCAAATGGCCTTCATCATATTTTGTTCATCTATTTTTTTGTTGTATTTTATCGAGTGAATAGTGTCTACAAGACTTTATCAAATGTACTAATTGACTTGAATGGCAAAAATAAATCTTTTACTCAATCTTGCTATTTTTGATGGAAAATAAAGTAGTTAATTAAAGGTGTATAGATCTCATAGAGACATCTGTAGATGGATTTATAAATAAAATAAAATATTTTCTCCTTTTGTTTCTTATTTTTATTCTTATAGAAATGCTTTATATTCTTGTTAGATTATGCTATTATGGTCATTTTTTTAAATATAAGTTTATAGCCTTAACTATTTCATTTTTGATGTTGATTCTTGTTATTTTTTATATTCCTAGGTTGTAAGTGTTGATTAAGTAATTATTCACAAACCGGGGTTTATGACATATAATCATATCTAGTCAACAATTGACTTAGAGATGAAGAAAAAAAATCTTGAAAACACAAAGTCTATAAGAAATCAAACTCTAACGTTGTCTTCTTTTCTTAGCCAAATTTTAGAATAAGAGAGATGAGAGCCTCTTGTTAATTTTTCAAAAATATGATTTTATTTATTAAAAATAGAAAAATGATCCCTATATATATTATTTTTCTCATTTACTAAAGTGCCATTGATAATTTTATTAAAGAAAAATTAATCCCAAAGCTTGTCAAGGAAGCTTTAGAATAGTAAATATAAAATATTAATTAGGTTTATATATTTTAACTTTATAACAAATAAGTTATAATTTCAATCAAACTTGTTTGACTAATCTCATTTTAGTTTCAGTTATATCTAAATATTAATAGAATATTATAACTTACTTTAAATTATATTTAAGTTAATTTATAAAGCTCTCAGCTTAGTTAAAATAATTTAATGTGTAAACCGTTTATATTTTTTGGCCAAATACTATCTCTAAGAGTGTTAGCTTTTTAGTAGATAATATTTAATCTCTCTCATACACAAGTTATTGATTGTGACCTCTTGAGTTTATTGTCAAATTAGTCGTGACCAAAAATCGATTTTATCGAACTTATTTTGAATAATTCAGATACTTAATAATTATAGTTAACATCTAGTAACATGTCATAATCTTTAAATCATAATGAAAAAACTCTTTATTAAACCATATATGTCTGATCATGTATTTTTTTTGAATCAATTTTTTTTTGTTTATTTAATCCTGACTAAATTAGGACTTACGGATATTAAAATTCTAAATTTAATAATATACAAATAATAGTCAATATGTGCTGAACTTGTTACTATGAACTTTTTGTATAATATTTATACGTTGAACAAACACTTTATTTTTAGTTGTTTACTAATTTCGAGTGAAAACTTGAATCTAGATCGAATTAACAAAATTTTAAAATTCTTTATATCAAGTTAATAGATTTTATCTGACAATCATTTGCATCTTGATATAAATAATATATAACTAAACTAGCTTATATATATAAGACGTGATTATTCTCGTATTTATATACCATATAAATTATATGCATTTATACGGATCAATAACTACGATGTCTTAAGTCTAAAGAGTAGTTAACATACTAGTATAATTGTATAATAAATTATTGACTGCATACTTTTGTGTGATTCATCATATCCTTGGTCGCGTTTGAAAAATAATTCTCTAACTGTTATTTTATATTACTGTTCTAATGATATAATTATCAATCACTTGCATTAATATTATTTCATGGTATTTACTAAAAATATTTAGTGTGCCTACAATGTAACATCGATGTCTAATTAATATCACATTTGTAAGAAACAATTAGATAATTCAATTATCTTAGACGATTCATATGATTATTCTATCATTAGTATAATTATATAGAAGAAGAAGCATACACATATGACTTGAAATATTTTCTTTATTAATAAATATGTACAATATATTTTATAATATTAATTCAATATAGTGTACTCCAAATTGACAATATGAATAGTTTTAGAGTATACTACATCAACACAGGTAAAAATCTTTAATTACTATTTTTCGTAAGATCTCAAAACTAGTTGCCTCTTTTCAGTAAATAGATAAATGCAATTCTTAAATATTTTTCATCTATCCTAATCTGTCATTTGTTCCTGTTCATATACTTTTCCACTTTATTATTTTATGCTTTCTTGGACTTAGGTCTTAATATCACAATTTGATGATTGCCTACACGTGGTAGTAAATAGGTGTATTTTATTAAAATTTAGATTTGAGTTCAATTGATGTTAACTTTTTGAATTACATTATTCTCTTCTTAATGATAAATAATAAGGTATTCTAAAATCATTGTATTTCATTATCAGGCAGAAGAATATGCTATATGTTAAATTATCTTTTTTAGATCAATGACTAAAAAGATGGGTATTATAAATATGGTATTCATTTTCTTTGAAGACCATGGTATGCAAAATTTTAAGAACAAAATTTTTTTAAAAAGAGTAGAGTTAAAATTGATGGAATCTAAACATATGCACAACAAAAATTTAAAAAAAAAAAAACTTTTGATTTTTAAACTTTTGATTTTTAACTAAAGATACATGTGATAATTCTAGCATTTTAACTATTACATAAATTTAGAATTCATATCTTATGCATGTAGATGAATTAACGAATCATAAAACACAAATTCTCAAATTTTTGCCTCTATGGTATTCATATGATAGGGAAGGGAATGAAGTTAGAGTACTAGCTCCTTCAATTTTTTCTTCTTTATGTTGTTCTTTTTTGTGTGCTTCTTTTTCAAAAAAACTCACAAATATAACTTTAGACACTGTATGTTTAAAGATATCAAAATATATCTTTATATAATGTGTTTTAGGATTTTATGGGCCCATTTTGTCTGAGTTTAATAAACTTATTAGTGAACAAAATTGATCCACATAACCTTACTCTTAAGGCCCAATCTATTATACAAAGTTTAAACTAATATATTGAGCTTGACTTTATATAATAGATCTAGTTAAAACCTAATAATTAAATTACACAGAGAGTTCTCAAAGTACAATAAATTTATCTCATAAATTTATACTTTTATTATTCTCGATCTTATATGCAGCCTAATAAGTTCTAATAACGTTAACAGTGATACTAAAATTTAATTTTAATGTCATAAGTTATAAATGATGTTTAGCAACACATTATGACTATCTAAGTGATGATAATGTGAATAATTGAATATCACCTTTATTTGTGACCAATCTTACAATATAGTTTAATCTCTTTGTCCTTAATATTTTAATTAACATGAGATATGAAATGTGTCACTCTCGTAAAATTCAATCTTTATAGTTCTTTAATAGCTTAAGTAGAATTATTCAACTAAATAAGATCAATATCACATATTGATTTCTTTGAACATGGCCATGCATTTTTATAATCATACTTAATCAAAGGGTTAAAAGATATCACTCCTGTTATATAGGAGGAATAAATTCTATCTTGATCAAACCAATTCTTTCATATAATTCATGACATATTCAACTATTTTTTTATAGTCTATCTCGTTATAGATGACATTTAAAAATATTAAAATATATTATTCATAATATTGTGAATTATGATGATCTCGAGTCAAAGGATCACATACATCATTGTCACTATAAAAATCACTTATAGTGACAATGATGTATATGATCCTTTGATTCCTTTGTCACTAAATGAGATCAATATCACATATTGATTTCTTTGACCATGGCCATGCATTTTTATAATCATACTTAATTAAAGGGTTAAAAGATATCACTTCTATTATACAGTAAAACTTATTCTTTCATATAATTCATGACATATTAAACTATTTTTTTATGGTCTATCCCGTTATAGATGGCGTTTGAAAATGTTAAAATATATTATTTATAATATTATGAACTATGATGATCTCAAGTCAAAGGATCACATACATCATTATCACTATAAGAATCGCATATGACACTCATATAACAATTCATGTAGCATTCTTATGGTAGGTCTATCTAGCACATTAGTTTATTAACTTGTACCTTTATATTGACTTTTTATCTCATATCATAATACATCTAATATTTTTATCAATCATTACACATAGTAGTCTTAATGTATTATTATTATCCTATCTATAATAATACTTAATTAGGGACGTTTAAAAATAATGTTCAACTAATTAAATTTACTATTTTAAGGCACTATTATATTTATTTAAATATACGAATATGTAATAATAAATAATGTATATATTATTTAATAATGTCATAATAAAAAAAAATATGTTAAATATCCAAAATTACTATTAGATCTTAAGGCAGATGACAACAAAAATGACCCTTTTACCCTTTTTAGAATTTTTTATTTTCTCTTTTACTCAAGAGCACAATTGATAATTCTTAGGGCATTATATATATAGCCAAAATAAGGGGGATTTTATATTTTTTCCTTGTTTTATCCTTGGACTCATTGCTTCCATTTTCTTTCACCACTGGCAATTTCTTTTTGTTTAATTTTTTTTCATTTTTCATCCATTAAATCCCTTTTTTTAATAAATCATTAGAACACAACCCCTCACCTCTTTTAAGTTGTATTTTTGAATTTGGCAAAGAATTCAAGAGAAAATCAAGATTAAGTTTTCGGGACAAAATTTTTAACTTTTGAAAATCAATACAGTTACAACATTTTAGGTTTCTAATAAAGTCCTTGATAAAGTTTTTATTACATTTTAAGTTCAAATTTATGATTTTAATAAAATTAAAGAATTAAAGTTTACTGTGCATTCACAAATTTGATGATTTAGGTATAAATTTAGAAAATTGTAATAGATTGTAGCATTTTAGGGATTAGAATAACTTAATTTAAGACTTTGATAAAATTAAGAAAAGGTTACTGTTCTAAGGTTATTGTTTATTCAAATTTTAGTTAGTTAAAAAATTGATTTGTTATTGCTAAATTTGAGTTAAAATGTAGAATTATAATGATATAAGAAAAGCCATATAATTTCATTTGTTAAAAATCAATTAAATAGCCGAAATTGTGCAAAATCTCAATAAGTTAAGTTCAATTAGAAAAATTCAGAACATTGAGCTTATGTATAGCATGTATAGTGTATTGTTTTATTTGAGAATATAGAATTTGATAATAATATTAGTATGTATGAATTAGACTTTAAAAGACCGAGTAAAGAGCTTCAAAGACACGAGAGATACATGTATACCCTCCTTATAATGAGTAAATTTTATTTTATTTTAATGTTTTAAAATAATTTTATAAAACTTACTATTTTTTTAATTAATAAATAGATTTTTATTCTACTTTGAAGTAAAATATTTATGTAGCTGATGATTGTGAATTGTTGATGATTTATATGATTATAGTTGGAGGTCAATGGATGTTTCATGATTTGTGGCATATTTGAATTGCTGTGATTGATGTAAAAAACTCTATATGAATGTTATTGTATCTGATTGAATTTGATTATAATGGTGATACAGTCGAAAAGCCCAGGTTTTATTGATTTCTATAGCTACAAAGTGACAGCTAGGACAGATTTAAGAGAGGCTGAGTAGGTGAGTGGAGATTCACATGTAAGGTGATATAAAGGGTAATGTTGATGAGATTTTGAGATTGGTGTGTTGATCCCTATGAATCTTGTCTAGGATAATTGCGGTTATCATTACTTAACTACTCAAAGTTAATGTTAGTGGATGGGCCTTTTTTAATAAAATAAGTTTATAAATTATTTTGAATAAAAGTTATTTATGATATTTATAAATAAAATAATTTTTATATGAGAAAAACCCACTGAAAGTCTGGGGATTACCTATGACCAGGGAAATTATTAGAAAAGGGAGTTAGTTCAAATGACTTTCTTAAAACACAAGTCATGAGTTTAATAATGTAAATGTTCTAAGAATTGTTTTGAATATTTTTTTTTATTTCAATATCAGTTAAATTAAATTATTTATTTTGAAACTAATATGTAATGGTTTACTTACGAAATATATATTAGTTTCAAAAGAATTTGAGAATATTTAGATATTGCATTAGATCTAAGCACATTCAAGTATAATCCTTTTACTCGACTTAAATCATTGTTCATTGAGTCGACTAGAGAATTATATATATATTGTAATTTATAGTTTTTTTTTTTTAAATATAAACGAGAGATTATATTATTTTACATTTTCAATACTTGTATTTTTAATATTTAGAGGTTGTTATAAGATTGAGATGCCTTAGACACACA
This sequence comes from Trichilia hirta, assembly GCA_035221805.1. Classification (NCBI taxonomy): domain Eukaryota; kingdom Viridiplantae; phylum Streptophyta; class Magnoliopsida; order Sapindales; family Meliaceae; genus Trichilia; species Trichilia hirta. Next base: position 2,662,930 of record JAWDEX010000004.1, on the reverse strand, counting down.
ATTTAAAATAATTTTATATTATGTGTTAGTTAGTTTGATGATGATGTATGTTTTGATTGAAATGATTTTGAGATATTTGAAGTAATTAAAATAATTTATAAACTATTGGAGTTTAAAAGTATTGAATAGTTTATATTAAAAGTGTTTTAAAATGTTTCTAAAAATAAGTATTAATATAGCCTTACAGCTTCAAGTATTAATATAGTCTTACAGCTTCTCGATATGCATTCTGGATATAAGGAATGCTTATCAAAAATCTATGGTCGTTGTAACATGTGAACCCTACGAGTCAAGAGTGTAACAGTTAGATTGATTTCTTCATTATCACAATAATTTATTCCATTTACATAATCTAATAGAACATGAGAGACATCAAGTTATGGTTGAGTAATGTCTATTTTATAGTTTAAATAAGTAATGCACAGAATTCTCATTATATCATTCAAAAGAATAATCCCCATCACTAATAGATTCATTGTCCATATTCCGAGGTGGAGAATAATATTGAGGATTATTTGGACCATTATACTAAGAATTTAGTGGTATAGTAAAAAATGTATAATTTACATGATTATTACCATTTATAGAATTAAACAAATGTATAGAAGATCCTTCTATGTTTGGGTTTAAATGTTCTTTATAACATATCATTAGCTTAGTCATAGTATTTATTGTATAAACTCTCACTATCTATAATTCAAAGTCAAATTTATTTAAAATGTCTATTGATATAACTGGTGCAACCCCTAGTTGTGAACACTCTCTATACGATGTCCTTCGTCCTTGTTCTAATAAAATTTTTTGTAAAATTTAGCTCAAATAAGAATATAACGTTTGTATAAACTATTTACACGTTATTGTACGATCTATACAATAACCTTTTAAAAATTTTTCAATATAAGACTCACTTTTGTTTAGCCCCATTGGCTATGAATCTCTGTATCGTAGAAGTAATAGAATTTAATCGATCATACTTGCTTAAAAAAAGTAACCAATAAATACTTTGACAAAGCAAATTATTGCTATATTTGATAAATTGGTACACATAGAAGTAAGATTATTTGTTAATTAAACATCTTATCTTATTAATATATTTATAATTATCTTCACTCTCGAACTCAATTTTTTTATCACCTACCAAAATTCAACTCTCAAAATTAAGTTAATCAACTTTTGAAATTAGTTTTTATCTTAACTCTCAAAATTAGTCTTTTTTACCTCTCAAAATCAATTTTTTTTTTTTTAACCATTGAAATTTGAACTCTCAAAATTAGTTTCTTTACATACTCTTAAATTTCGACTCTCAAAAAATTTAACATTATATATTCAATTTGAAAATGACAAAAAAATTTTAATGAACATGTTTTTGGTCAAATTACCCTATTTATAATTACTATTGTCGTTTTACCATGTTTAAACCCAAATATAACATTTAAACTTATATTTACATATTTATTTTGCAAAAAATAAAAATTAGGTACAACAAATTCATAATTAAAATTATTAAGCCAGTTGCTTACTAACTTTTTTAAATAATTATTGTCTTCAATTCTTTATACTAATATAAATTTAGTCTTTTAGCGTCAGAGTTTTCCAATCCACAATGTTGTTTATATAAAAGCGAATTGAGTTCAAAAAAGTATGACAAAAAGGGAGTTGAACTTAGAGAAGTGTGAGAAATTAGATAGTATATAAGAGTTAAACTTGTTAGGTTTAGAGAGTAACATCAAACAAAGAAAATGCTTTTAGTTAAATTTGAAAAGATTATTGGGACCCTAATTACAAGAATACTAATAAAAAAGTTATCATTTGTGATAATTTCTCTTAAAATAAGGACGAAAGTTTTATATTTTCTCAAGTAATAATTTAAAATCTCTCATTGTATTAATTAAATAAAAATACAAGTAATGTTATGTTTATTTCAAACTGTTTCACTTCATTTAGAGTGCTCTATGTGCGTATATATACACACATACACAGAGTTTGTTCCACTAATTATAACTTTTTAATGTTGAATAATCTTAAATGATATTTATTAACTTAAACTTTTAAATATTAATGATTACTTAAAAACGATGGTATATATATAGTTTTTTGAAACGAAAAATTGATGCTATATAGAATTCAAAAATTTACTAAACAATGTAACATAATCCAAGTGAAATATAACATGAATTTAAAGATATCATCTATTATAATTTATTAGTTAATATAAAATATAAATCACGAGGCGTAAGTCAATAAACCAACATTGGATGGATAAAATTATGTAAGTAACCTTTCATCTTTAATCAAAGGCTTATATATATATATATATATATATATTATTTGAAAGCATTTACAGTACCAAAGCCAAAAACATGGGAAAATAAATAAATAAAAAAATGAAGGGATTTGTTTTTCCTATTTTCTTTGAAAGAGGCTGTTCTTCATACGTTTCATTTCTCAGTATCCGAAACCAACAGAAATTACGCATCACTTCCGTCTCTTCGTCGCTCTTTATCGAAGAAAAAACAAAACCCTAAGTTCTCGACAAAATTCAGACCCTAAATTTACATTTCACTTTGTTGTTGGCTCTCATCTCTATTTGACTGTGAAACTTTGTTTTTCTCTCCAACGAAAAACGCATTATTTGGATTGTCAAATATAATACAGGGGCGGTTATAAAACGGTTACGTTTTTGGTTTAGTCAGGCAACAATCAATCATTCATAGCAGGTTAGGGTTAGTTCCTTCGCACGCACCATCGATATCTTTTTCTCCATATAAAATTTCTCCTCTTTCGTTGTTTGAGAATATATGCTGCCGTTGGAACCCTAAAGCGTTTAAAGTTGCATACAAGCTATTTGTTTGTATAGTGTCTATTTTGTAGGGTTTCTATTTTTGTGCATTGGGCCCTGTTTTTCGTTGTTCTTCTAGGGTTTTCTGTGATTGAGATGGTTTTGTGGACACGAATTTTAGGTGAAGAATCGTGGGTATTCTTTCATTGTTGATATACTATACGAGACGGTTTATTTGTTATATTTTTGCAAAAAAGGATTGGTGTTTCTGAAGATATGAGGGTCTGTTGAGTGTGTTGCTGGTGGTGGTTTCTGCAAATCCATCTTTGATTAAAAGATGGAGGCGTAGAGAGAGACAGATTTGTTGTCGAATCCATTGTCCTTATCTGTGCGAATTCATGCCCGTTTTTGTTGCCATTGCCTTCCGGACTTTTTCTTCAAACTTTGCGTCTCTTGATCAATAGTTCAGTTAGTAGTGGTATGTATTGACGAGTCATTTAATTTTATACTACACACGCCCTCAGCTGTGTTTCATTTGTTAACCAGTGACCAACTTGATTGGTTGCTTGGTCAATTGTTGGTGCTTGAAAGAGAAAGTTGGATTTTTTGGAGAGTTGAGGGTAGAAGCTAGCAATTTTGTTGCAGAAGGAAAGTTTTTTCTTTTTTCGGGAAATAAGGTTAGAAGCTTGCAAATTCGTTACAGAAGGATAATTTAGTAGTACTGTCAGGGAGGGGGCGAAGAAGGCGATAAAGTGTTTTTCCTTTTTTATATCTGATGGTGTTCAGTGTTCGTTATGGAAAGAAGTGAACCCACATTAGTTCCAGAATGGTTGAGAAGTACTGGAAGTGTTGCTGGGGGTGGCAGTTCAGTCCACCACCTGTCGTCATCTTCTTCTCAGTCAGGTACTCCCAAGTTTCTTACTTTTATATAGTACTTATTTCTGTTATTCATTGTTGATATTATTATTTGTTTTTCTCGTTTTACTTGTTTCCTTTGGTCTGCTTTTCGGCATGTCTATTGGTTAAAATTCTTTAGTTGTGGAAATGGATGGTAACTGCTTCTTTTGGTTTATATAGATGTTCCTTCAGCAGTTCATCACGCGAGAACTAGAAATTCTAAGAGTGGAAGTGATTTTGATACCCCCC
>JAWDEX010000004.1:2647082-2658905 GCA_035221805.1 Trichilia hirta | reverse complement strand
AAACTCGTCCACACGCCCTCAAATGTGTTTACCTTGTCAACTGGTGACTAACTTGATTGGTTGCTTGGTCAATTGGTGATGCTTGAAAAGGAAGGTTAGATTTTTTGGAGAATTAAAGGTAGAACCTAGCAAATTTGTTACAGAAGGAAAGTTGTTTTTTTCCAGAGAAATAAGGTTAGAAGCTAACAAATTTTGTCACAGAAGGATAATTTAGTAATACTGTTGGGGAGGGGGTGAAGAAGGTGATAAAGTGTTTTTTTCCGTTTGTTAATATCTGATGGTGTTCAGTGCTCGTTATGGAAAGAAGTGAACCTACATTAGTTCCAGAATGGTTGAGAAGTACTGGAAGTGTTGCTGGGGGTGGCAGTTCAGTCCACCACTTTTCCTCATCTTCTTCCCAGTCAGGTACTCCCAATATCCTTACTTTTATATAGTACTTGTTTCTATTATTCATTGTTTCTCATTTTACTTATTTCCTTTGGTCCACTTTCCAGTATGTCTATGGGTTAAAATTCTTTAGTTGTGAAAATGGATTTTAATTGCTTCTCTTTTGGGTTATATAGATGTTCCTGCAGCAGTTCATCACACGAGAACTAGAAATTCTAAGAGTGGTAGTGATTTTGATACCCCTCGTTTGGCTATTTTGGATCGGACTTCATCGTCAAATTCACGCAGGAGTTCTAGTAATGGTTCTGCAAAGCATGCATATAGTAGTTTTAACAGAAGTCACCGAGAGAGGGATAAGGAGAGACTGAGCTACGGGGACGTATGGGACCGTGATTCTTCTGAACCTTTAGGAAACATCTTAACCAGTAGGATGGAGAAGGATTTGCGGCGTTCTCATTCAATGGTCTCAAGGAAACAGAGTGAGTTATTGGGGCGAAGAGTGCCAGTGGAACCAAAAATCAACAGCAATAATAATCATAGCAATGTGAATGGTGTGCTTTCTGGGGTTAGTACTGGTAATAGCATCAAGAAGGCTGTATTTGAGAAGGATTTCCCCTCACTTGGATCTGAAGAGAGGCAAGGAGTGCCTGATGTGGGACGTGTTTCATCTCCTGGGCTGAGCTCGGTCGGTCAGAGCCTGCCTGTTGGTAGTTCAACTTTGATCGGTGGGGAGGGGTGGACCTCTGCCCTTGCTGAGGTCCCCCCTATAATTGGAAACAGTAGTTCAGGATCATTTTCTAGTCAAACTGGTTCAACAGCTACATTGTCTGGGCTGCCATGTGTGACCGCTGGTCTTAATATGGCTGAAGCACTGGCACAAGCTCCATCAGGAGCTCACACTGTGTCCCAGGTAATTGTGTTTGCTAAGTACCCTCATCATGGTTATCAAAATAATATCCGTCTTTGGTCTAATGAGTTTTTTTTTTTGGTTATCTTTTAGTTATCTGTGAAGACTCAAAGACGTGATGAATTTACCACTAAGAAGTCAAAGCAACTAATTCCAGTGACACCTTCAATGGCTAAGGGTTCGGTAAGATAGTTTTCAGCTTTTTCAGAATTTGATTTCTTTTAATATAAGTTATTAGAATGTATGCTCAATGCCTTTTCATCTGTACATCCAATGTACAATAGTTCTAATAATTGTTAGTTATCATCACTAGTTAAACTTCATGCGGAACTTAGGATGTTGGACAAATACAGGTTTTACTACTTTTTGGTTGACAAAATACAGGTTATCATCGCTAGTTAAACTTCACGCGGAACTTAGGATGTTGGACGAATACATGTTTTACTACTTTTTGGTTGACAAAATGCTCCCTTCTCTTCTATAATAGACGACTTAATATTGAAAGTGTATCTTTATGTACATGTTTCAGTTATTCACATCGGAGATTTTGGCCATTTTACTTCAATGTATTCATTTAATTCAGTGCTCTCTATGCGGAGCTTTCAATTTGTATAATTATCCTTTGCAAGTGGAGCTCATGACTTTTCTTATTGGGATGATAAGTTTTTTTCTCCCTCAGCTTTGCTGAGAAAGATAGTCTGCTCCTTTGAGACAATTTTTTTTTTTATTACAAAGAAGCCTTAGGTGCAAAGGTTTTTGAAAGATATTCAGGTGAGGAACTGCAATTTTATTTTATTTTATTTTTTTTCAATTGTGTGAAAGAAGTAACAAACGTCGAAAAGTTTGCTTGGTTTAAAGGATGCGTTGTCATTAATGTGCAGTTAGATTTTCCAATGGTAAGATTGGTACCACCAGTGACTGGAAATTGGTTTTAGCAAAAGCTTTGTTGTTTTTACATCTACAGTCTCCTAGTGAGGAGGAGATTCTGCACTAACATAAACACCTAAGTTCTTTAGAGGATGAAAGAAGGTTCTTTTGTAATTCTGAGCAATATTTTGTGTTTATGGTGAGTTGGGTCAATTAAGCCTGGCATAGTATGGTATCTTTGAGAGGGACATCAGAGCAATATTTAAGTGCTAAATAATCAACGAGGTTTAGAGGATCCATTTTTCTCCCCACCCACAGCCAGCAGCCCCCTAAAACAGGAAAAAAAAAAAATAATGGCTGGGTGCATTTTGTGCTATATTAGATTAATACACCTGCTGTTGATACTCAACATGAGGTGTTTTGACGAAAGTGTGTTCCAATACCAATTGTGGCAATATCTATAGATAAGTAATGCGAGTAAAGAAACCGTAATATTGCTTACACTGCATGTTTTACCACATTTCTTCTATTTTTGAATAAACCAAGATGTCTAACATGTGGTTTCTAAGGCATTTCTGTGTCTGTATCACATATTGGATTTGAGTTACCCTTTTTTTTTTTTTTTAAAATCTTGAGACAATTAATTGCGGTCCAACTTGTGTCCCTCTTAACCCGAGAAATGGAGGTCTTCAGCATACAGGTTGGTTGTTTGGTTGTCTGTGTTGACAAGCTATAAGGGCACCCAGAGCTCTGGTTCTGATTTTATAATTGCTGTGTATGGAGAGAAATTGTGTGTATAGCAGTCTCAACCTTTTGGCTAAGATCAAGTGTAGTATTTGTTCTTAACAGTTTAATATATGATGTGTAAGACGATGTCCCATGTGATTCTTTTTTGTTTTAAGGTGAGGTCCATCCCAGTAACTTGCTGCTAGGATCCTTGAATGTTGTCCATGTGTTGCACTACTGATCAGGCTTGGCATATCCCTTACTGCAAAAAAAGGAGAGAGAGAGATAGAGATTGTTTTAAGACTGCTCTGCAATACTAAATTTTTGTCCTATATGCTGCACTTTGATCTTTTGAGATATATTAGAGGACTAATGCACTCATAGAGATTTCTATATCCTAGACTGTGTTAGATATTTATGAATGTGAGTGAAGGCCAAACAAGGGTTATAATGCATTTTTTTTCAGAGAAAGAAGGATATTGTCTCTTATTTGGTTTCTACTGGTGATGTCATTTCTTAACTTGATACACCACCTTGTTGGATGAAGCAATGTGATGCATGTGATACATGATTGATCATCTCCAGAAAGCAAAATGTGAAAAGAAAATTGACCTCCTTTTTTGCTTTTGGGGGAATATTTCGAAAATGGTAATCGTTTTATCATTAATGGTGCTGTGGAATCATTATCAGTGTACAAGTTTTATCATTACCTCAGTTGTATTTGTTTTTCCCCGTGCAAACTTGCAGTTTCATATCTCAAAGAATGGAGTTGCGATAATTTCTTTTCAGTTTTTTATAGGAGTGTGAGTAATCACCGGCTAAAAGGTGCTAGCTAGACTACTGTTTATACGCAAAATGTGTTGATGCTACAAAGGATATGGCTTCCCTTTCTTGTAATGTAATGTCAAAAGTTATTTTGATTTCTTGGTATTCGTCACCTAATTTTTTTTTTTTTTTTTCAGGTTCTCAATTTTTCTGACAAGTCAAAACCAAAAACAGCTGTTAGAATCAGTGAGATGAATGTGGCTGTAAAAAATGGGCAACAGCAGCCCTCTTCATTGCACAATGCTAACCAATCTCTTCATGGTGGAAATCCCAAGTCTGATTTGCCAAAGACATCTCATGGGAAGCTTTTGGTTCTCAAACCTGCATGGGAAAATGGTGTTTACCTTACCCCAAAGGATGCTAGTGTAACAAGTAATGCCAACAGCAGACCAGCAAATAACCAGCTTGCTGTTGTTCCCCCAGTTGCATCTGCTACTTCAAGGAGCCCAAACAACACCAAGCTTTCCCCTGCAGAGCGCAAGGCAGCTGCCTTGAATCCAATATCAGGATTCACTGTGGAGAGAAAACCATCCTTGTCTCAAACTCAGAGCCGTAATGATTTTTTCAATCTCTTAAAGAAGAAAACCTCAGTGAATACTTCTGTTCTCCCAGCAGATTCAGGCCCTGATATGTCATCTCCTGCTGTGGAGAAGCCTGATGAAGCAACTAGGAAAGTAATCATTTCTCCTGTGAGTCCACATGCAATTGAGAATGATGATGAGGTGACCACCAATGGTGATTCTCATGAGCAGGTTCAGAGATTTTCTGATTTGGGAGAGAAGACTATGAGCCGTTATGCAGCTGTTGACCCAGTTGAAGAGGCTGCGTTCCTTCGATCTCTTGGCTGGGAGGAAAACTCTGGTGAGGATGAAGGCCTTACAGAGGAGGAGATCAAGGCTTTCTATCAGGAGGTAAATAATCTTTTCTTTTTTGTATTTTATCTGTGATTGAGACTATCTCTATAGGGATCGGTCCACTTTTAAATATCTACTTGGAGAACTTACTCTAGTTCAGACAAGACTTGGTTCTAGTTTAGCATGACCAGTTATGTGTTTCACATTTTACCTTTCTGTTTATAGCTTTTCTTTTGGACAGGGTAGGGATTTGCTTTTTTATGCTTTTAGTCTTAACGTTATATGTAAAGCTTGTTTTGATTCATTAGTTGGTGACTTTATGCCATTCCTGACTTGAGCAGTAGGAGAGATGGGGTTTGCTATTTTTTCTTTCTGGACGTGCTGTCTTTTGTCCTAGCGCTGTAAATTTCAATTTGCTAATATCTTGTCTTGTGATTCTTTTGCAGTTTGAGAAACGAGGCATGCAGCTGAAGCTGCCTCAACACCGTGCAACTGGAGCTTCGTCTGAATTGAGCTGACTCCGGATCTGAGGCTTGATTGCTTAACTCGTTCATTACGTAGTAGATCCAGCAAGATCAAAATTTTTGATGGCAGATGGTTAGTTTCTTTTTAAATTTTTTTCTTTTGATTTTGAAGAAAGCTGAGTTGGGTAGAAAGAATGGGCTGGGATTTGGTTGGGACTCTCTGCATATTTGCATATAGTGCAATAAGTTTCAGGTGCCCCAAAATCCTAAACATGGAAAAAAATTTTAAGGCTTCGCGGGGAGGTTGGATTAAGGGGCTGTTTTGTCTGCAGTGGAAGATGCTTGGAAAGTTTCAGCATGTCTGAAGTGTTTGGTCCTTTTTCATCCTTTTCCTTTCTATAGGGTTCAAATTCTACAAGCAAAAAGAAAAAAAAAAAGAAAAAAAAAAATCTGATGACGTTGTTTTTGGTCAATTTTACCTCAAAAAAAGGAAATCAAAAAGTTCGTATTTTTAGTTTAGTTGTTTTTTCATTTTTTGTTTTAGTAGATCTGTTAATGTTGATATTAAATGGCGCTAACTATACTTATTTCAAGCAAACAGCGAAGGAGAAAAAAATCCAGTTTATAAAGTAAACTTTCGTGCTACATAAGGCATTAACTTTAATGTATTTTTATTGTTCTGCCTGTGTGAGAAAGATGAATTGATTTATTGACCAAGGGAGTTGGAGAATGTTTTTTGCTTATCAATAATAGAAAAATAAAACAATACTTAAGTCTAGAAAACACACATTTAATACCAAACTTTAAGAAACGCACATTTTATACAAGTTATATTGTTGAAAATCCCACGTTATTATTGTTCAAAATACCAATTGTAAATTTGTAATTATCGAAATTAATTAAAAATCCATATTTGAAGGTATCATTAATCCTTGTAAGGATAACAGTTATACTACAATTAGAATTGTGGATAAATAATTTTTCCAAAAATCTAAATTATATGAAATGAAATACGAACATGAGAGTTTGTATTATTATCATTTAGATATTAATGGAAAATTATCATTGTATCAAATAAAAGGGAAAAATCACGTTAATTTTAAAAATATTTTTATAATTTTAACTCGTTATTTTTAATTTTTTATCGTATTTTTATAAATTAAATTTTTATCTTTTATTATACTTTTATAAATTAAAATTGGAATGAGAGTATGCATCGGTTTAGGGCTGGGATACAGATAACTTGTATTTTCCACATAATAACTGGACAAGTGAAAATAGTTTGTGCAAAACTTCGTATGCCGCGATTATTCTAGGTACTTCTGAAAAACAAAGGCAAAATAATATAGTTTGCACAGAAGCAAGCAGACAAAACGCATCCGTCCCACGCAGCAAGCAAATCCAGCTCACCCGAAATTTACGCTCCAAGTGGCACCGCGTTTTCTCGCTCTCTCATTCGTCGGCGTCTGAGTTTACCAGTCACATTTTCTTTTGACGAGTTAACGACTTCATCTTTACCAGATACCATCCTTTTTTTTCCTTCATTTTCTCGATAAAAAAGATACCAAGAAAATTTACGAACAAACTCGTCATTTGGTCTGGAACTTCATCAAAAACTGTTACATTTTGTTGATGGATTCTGCTCACTATGCATCATTTACCCGGATTTTTCACTCCTAGAGAGAAAACGGCCGCCAAATCAAACAAAGACCTCAGGAAAATGCGGCGAAACCGTCAGCTCGAGCGCCGAGATGCCGCCAAGAACTTTGAGTACGATGCCGCCTCGACGTCATCATCGCTAGATGACTCGTCGTCTTCATCTTCGTTAATCACGCGATCGCTCGACTTGTCTGACCGAACGAGCTTTCGGGTCGATGGCGTGGAAGGGGACCTCGAGCGGATTTATCAGAACTTAGGTTTGTCAGGTCCAGAGGACTTCGCGATACCAGAGGCGGCGTGGGAGGAATGCAAAATCCGTTCCTCTTCGGATCGTTTACCGAGTTCGAGATTGAACCGGCTGAATAGTATAAAAGAAATGGTTGACAGACAGAGTGAAGCGGCAGCGGCCGTTAGAGACTTGTCTGATAGGGTTTCGGATAGTGTTAGAATTGCGGACGAAACTGAATTGAATCAGAAAATGTCAACTCAGGCAGTAGAATGTTCTTGTATTACTACTGATGGCAACCCCGGTAATGTTTTTACGACAATGGAGGGAACCGTGTTGTCTCGAAGCGAGGTGTCTGACTCAATAGCGCAGCCTGGCGAATGTTCTTCTGCCATTGTTACCCCTACCAAGTTGATTCTGAGCTCGTTGGCCTCGTCAAGGGTTTCTCCTTTTGGTAGTAACTATACGGGAGGGATTAAAGGGGCCAGGCCGCCAGTGTTGAAACCGCCGCCAGCTATGACGCTGCCGGTGATCGATAACACGTGTTCCACATGGGATATTTTGAGAGATTTTGCGCCCATAGCTGATAGAACACAAGAAGAACAAGAAAGAGAGGCTGATGGAAGGATTAATAAGTTAGAGGAAGAAGAGATAACAGAGTCTTGTTCGTTCACGACTTCCAATGACGATGATACTTCAAGTACTACTACTGAACCCATGTCGAATATTTCACCCAATGGGATGTCGAATATTTCACCCAGTGGCAGGTTTAGGAGGAATATTACTTATTGGGAGAAGGGTGACCTTCTGGGACGCGGATCGTTTGGATCAGTGTATGAAGGGATTTCTCAGTAAGTACATTCATGATGTTGCATTAGTTTTTATACACCTGAAATGGTACCTTGATTTATTGATTCTATCTTGAAAAGAAAGTATTTGTGCATATTGCGGTTCTTTTTATTAGTAATTATGTGGTTTTTTCCTCCTGCAGCGATGGATTCTTTTTTGCTGTGAAAGAAGTTTCATTGCTCGATCAGGGGAGTCAGGGAAGGCAGAGTATCTACCAGCTTGAACAGGTAAGACTAGTTAATCTGTTGTCCCCTTATATTTGATTCTCTGTGTATATTCTTTATCTTATCTTATAAGTGAATGAGTAAACTTTGAGGGTGGTTTCCTTATTCTATAGATTGCTTACTTTTGCAGGAGATAGCTCTTTTGAGTCAGTTCGAACATGGAAATATAGTTCAGTATTATGGCACACAAAAGGTATTATATTCTTTCATTTCATTTCACTAAAAACCATATGTCATAGGAACTTATTTTGAGGGTAAAAAGTGTTGAAAATTGTATCTATATCATTGAATGTAAAATTCAGTTTCTTAGCAGTATCAGTACATTTATTTACTTCATATTCAAACAACTGCTATTGGGTATACATGGAGAGTGACTGGAATGACTGAAGTTTTTCTCCACAAGGATGACCATTTTTTTATTATTTAATGACCATAAGATTAGTCATCCATCAAGATTTTGTTTATTTCCTTGCAAAATTTCTTTTACAAGTTCATTTACAGAGCAAAATTTCATGCTCTGTAAGGTTCTATAAGTTCAGAAGATTCAGGCTCTGTTTGGTGATATTGTAGTGCTGTAAATATCAGTGTAAAAATATGTGACTCTTACTAAAATTTGGTGTCAACGAATAATTTTTATTGTTGCTTCCAAAGCACATCAGATGCACCACAAGCCCAAGTGAAACCTTAATAGAGTTGGCATCCTGATGATTTGTCTGGAACAATGAGCCAACATGCCTTTGGAGAAACAAAATAGGAAAAGAAATGTGAACTCTCACGCATACTTAACTATATTATGATATCTTCATCAATGGCGAATACAAGTTTAGCGATTTGTACTACCGGCAGAGTTTCGCTAACCTAACCAGCAGGCAATAAAGTCCTTCCATCTTTGCAAGTATTAGGTTTATTATAACGTTACATGTGCAATATATTGCCACACGCTCTATACATTGCTTGAATGGTTTTTGTTGCCTTAATAAGATAATCTGGAATGGTAGTGTCTACCGTACATCTCTCTTATTATTTTTCCTGCGTTCAATGGTTTTGCAGGATGAATCAAAGCTGTATATCTTTCTTGAGCTTGTAACTCAAGGCTCTCTTTTAAAACTGTACCAGCGGTATCATCTCCAAGATTCACAAGTCTCTGCATACGCAAGACAAATTCTGCTTGGTTTGAAGTACCTTCATAATCGAAATGTAGTTCACAGGTGATAAAAGTGGATCTGTTGCATTATTAATTATGTATTAAAAGCCATTTCACCTGATTCTGAATTTTTGTTTTTCTTACAGTATGATTTCTTTATATTTAAATGTATTTATGATTGCCACCAATGAAGGGTTAAATTATGTGCAATTTGCAAGTGTTAGCTTGCCTTGTTGCATGTGAACTCTAAAGTGGACATGCTTGTTTAATATTGTATTTTTTTGAAGACATTGACTTGTTACTAGTTTTCTCAACACTACCTCTAAGCCCTAGTCTATTACTTAACTTGGATCCAACTGAATTTAGGTTACAAACATTTCACTTTGTCCTAGGACTCTATATATCTTTGCTATATTGTTGGGGTGCTGGCTTCTCACATCTACCCATGGCTTTCTTGCAGTGGCTATGATTTGAAATTATATTTTTCAATGCTTTCTTCTTCCTCTTCGTCTTCTTCTTCTTCTTCCGACCATAAAGAATGGAGCATGAATATGCTTCAATTTGAAGGAAGAAAAACCTTGAATTCTGGTTGAGCCAAAGCTATACTTCCAAAATCTTTGGGTTGGAATTGCTAGCTGATTTAAAATATTAAGCTTGCATATTAAGACCCATATAAAAGAGTTTTATAACCACTCTTAGCCCTGGAATTATTTTCCATTTCGTTTTCATATCAATTTTGTTTTGTTCTTTTTCTTCCATGAATTGCCTTGTCATTCCTGACGACAGCTTTCGATTGTTATCCAGCCTTTTGTGATTTTTGGCTCTGTATCTAAATAGATTTTTGTTTCAAGTAAATCTTGAGTTTGAGTAAGTGGTTTCCGGTTATTGTATGTATAGTGCAAATGCAAAAGGAATGGACACGTGCATGGATTCACATGAACATAGTTTATGTGTGATTCTTGTTTGAAGGTACATCTTCTTGTTCGTTGTTTTGTGTTGAAGGGATGTTAAATGTGCAAATATATTGGTGGATGCAAATGGATCTGTGAAACTTGCAGATTTTGGATTGGCAAAGGTACTTTTGTTTCCTTGGCTTTTGGTCTTCTTGTTTTCTAAATATTCATAAGCGGTTTTCTTTAGTTAATATTGCTTGTTGTGTTTATTTTCAGGCCACCATGTTGAATGATGTTAAATCCTGCAGGGGTACTGCATTTTGGATGGCTCCTGAGGTTTGTGTTTATCTTTCTGAGAGTTGAATGACTGTAAATTGCACATGTTTTTTGGGATTGGCTAATATACATTAATGTAACATTACAGCCACTTGCACAAAATTTGAAAACTTCAACACTTAAATTTCAATCCTAACTTTAATACAGAAGTTAAAATTGTAATTCAAGCACCCCTATTCAAAACTTGAAATTTCAGCTACAAAGTCACATGTTTTTAGATCAATTGAATTAGTGATGTTATGAAGCTTCGAAAAATTATGGCTAAAAATATCACCTAGTGTGTGATTTGTTGCATTTGTTATTGTAACAAATGCAGTTATGATACACTATCTAATGTTTGATCATTTGCATTTTGGACAATGTTATTTGATATTTGTTCATTTGTGTTTTTGGTCACCATTATGTTATATTGTTTCCAACTTGTTAATTGAATGCATATTGCTCGACTTTAAATTCTTATCTTCATTCAAGTGGTTTATTGGGAGCTAGCCTTGTGTAGCATTTTTTTTAAAATTCTGAATGGGTTTGAATTCGATTAAAGTTGGAATATATGTTTGAATGATATGTTTTTTTTTTTTTTTTTTAAATCTTATATGTGACTCTTAAGTTAATTGTTTTATAAATAAAAACTGCGTGGAAACTATTTTTTGACATACATACTGATACGAGCCTCAAGGAATGCAGAAAAATCACAAACACTAAGATTTCACAACTCCAGAAAAGATAAATCAAATTTGAGATAGGACCTTAACTCAATACTTAGATTAATTCTAGAACCAAAAGTATATTAAACTAAAGGCCCATAGAATATGATCAAATAAAGAACTAAAGGGATAAAATTGATGGAAATGAAGATGCTACATTCAAGAAAGAGATTTTTGAATAATAAGTCAAGTTTTCAATACCACAAGAACAAGTTCTTGATAAGTTTTGAATAAGTTCTGAAAAGAATAAAGTGAAAAACTTTTAATTGACTATTTATATTACTATTTATTAACCTTTTAATTGAAGTAAAACATGGCTTTATTTATGCTTTTAAAATAATTCTAGTTAAACAAGAAAATTACAAATTCTAACTAACAAGAAAAAACAATAGTCCTAATTAAACAAAATTCCCTTTAGGAAACTTTTATTTTAGGAAAGTCTTAATTAAATAAGAAAAGCAATAATCTTGATTTAAACAAGAAATCACTTTAGGAAACTCTCTTATTTTTCACTAGTGCATTGTTTCCTTCAAATTTCTGCCTTGAAGTCTTCGAATATACTTAACTAACTTAATTCTTGAATTTGAATCAAATTAATCAAGTGTTCCTCCTCTGTCACGCTCAGTTGCTGAGATTGTCCAAATTTGATGGTTGTGCTTCAATTTTGCTCCTCATTGCCTGAATTAGCCTTTCACAGTTTCGCTCGTTTCTTTAGCTCTAGATCTTGTAATCGAACCTCCATTAATGTGCAACGGATC